>CAUYPK010108627.1:0-62816 GCA_963574355.1 Loris lydekkerianus | reverse complement strand
AGTTGATCTACTCTGATTATTCATATTGCCAGAGTTTTTCTGTTGATTTCACCTCATGATTGTTTTTCACCATTGCCTCTGGCCATCCTCAGAGTTGGGGAGGTGTCTCTCCAAGATTAGACCCCAGCGGGATCACTCTATTGTTGCCGGATCTTTGTAGGGAGTGACCCTGTGTAGTACCTCTGGGGTTGCTCCAGCTAGGGAGTTCTGGTTGTGGAAGCAGCTCCAGTGTGTGACACACCTGGATCCAGCAACAGGGCTGGGGGTGGTGCGCACGGTTCTGGGAGTGCCTGGTGCCCAGTGACTTTGGCACAGAGACCCCAAGGCTCCAGCAGTCTCTAGCCAGGAAAAGGGCTCTGTGCAGAGGAAGGGAGGGCTCCAAAGGCACTCAGCTACCAGAGTCCCTGGCCAGATGAGAGGGCTATTGTGGAGGCTGGGAGGACCCAGGAGGAAGGACACAGGGTTGTGTGGCTTCTGCAGTTTCTGGTCAAGGCATGCAGAGGCCAGGTGGGTGTGAGTCGAGGGTCGGAGGTTGCAACACAGCTCTTATGGAAGTCCGGGCGGCACCAAGCCCAGGAGTTTGAGGTTGCTATGAGGTATGACGTCACAGCACTCTACCCAGGGCAAAAACCTGAGGCTCCAGTGTGCAAGGCTGGCTCACTCTGCTTCTAAGGATTAAGGCTGTAAGGCAGCTCAGTCCCCGCCTTTAGGCTGCTCTGTCACTAGTTTACTAGGTCCCGCCCGATCCTTGCTCTGGGACCCTGAGGGCGGAGCTTGCCTGGGGAGTTCTCTCGCAATGGCTTCCTGCGCTCATCTTAATGGCTCAGTCTAGGGCCCCAGACAATGCCCAAAGTTCTCTGCATTCCTGCTCAAGCTCTCCCCAAGGCAGTTCAACTGAGTGCCAAGTCCAGAAACACCAAAACAGTTCACAGGTAAGGCCTTTCTGGTTTGCAGTCTCACTGCTGCTTGTACTTATCATTGCCGGCAGGATTAGATTGATCGAACACACGCAACTGCTTGCCAGTTTGCCACTGTTTTTGTCCTCCTCTTGGGATCCAGAAGTCCCTTGCTGACTTCCTGTATTCTCAAAGGGATGATTATAGGCAGATCCCAACAGCCAGAGATGCCTAGAGTCTTATCTCCCCAGAGTCACCGTGCCCTGTTTCAGGGAAGCTGTTACTCGGCCACCATCTTTAATCTGAAGTCTCCAGAATTTTTAAATTTATAACTTAAGTATTGAAGCATCAGAAGTTGAAATTTTTTAAATTTCTAGAATTTCAATTTAGGAAAAACATAAAGGATTAAATATCAAATTCTGAACACTGTATGTGTGATTCAGTCTTTTCTTAAGCTTCAAATGTAAATATTACCAGTCACACATCCCCTCATAATGGAATAGTGTCTCCATTGCTCTGTTTGTAAGGGGAGTGACAGATCATAATGCCAGAGCAAAGAAATGCTGATTTGGTTTATTTTATCACTACACATCATTTTCTTTACTTGGCAGGCCAGACTTAAAATGAATTAGGCCTATAACACTTTAATGCTGGTATGGATATGTTCCTTGACTTTTTCAATAGCTTAAAATACCATCCATCTTAAAGCTACTTTGTACACAACGAAATCCATATATATCTTTTATAATTCTATAATTCTAAAACCTGTCTTTTTACCTTCATCCCAACCAGTGGTTCCAATTCCTTATAATCTTCAAAAATAAAAAATATACAAAATGCAATATTAGTAATACATAGGAGAAGAACTTATTTTAATAAATGCCATTTAATGCTATAAAGTTAACACTCTAGTAAAATATATGGCAGAGTCAGGTAGCTTACACTAAAAATACCTTTCATAATTATATATATGACATATATACATATATGACAACTTCTGAAGAGATAAGTCAATGAGTCTTTTTCTGTTTTTCGATGTAGTAGATTATTTAATGTAGTAGATACTCAGTGTAGTAGTAATTATTTATTTTTTTGTTTGTTTGTTTTTGGCCAGGGCTGGGTTTGAACCTGCCACCTCCGATATATGGGGCCAGCACCCCACTCCTTTGAACCACAGGCACCGCCCTATAGTAGTAATTCTTTAATACATTTGTAAGGTATTAGTACTGCTTGGAGCAAGGGTGTATTAAAATGTTCATAGGGCTTGTCTTCCAATGAACTCTTTTACAGGTAAATATTATTGTGTTAGTTACTATGTCAAACATATTTAGGTAAATTTGTATAACTACACATAGGTCCCAGTCAAGGTAAACTTACATAAAAACCAAATGCAGCATTACACCTCGCAATGCAGTCCATTGTAGGTTGCAATCAGAATTCTCCAGAGTTCCTGTACTTTCTCTTCTAGCAAGTTATTCTTATATTGGAGAAGCCATAGAACAGCCTTTCACTTGAATTTGATTCCATCTTCACTTAACCAGAATAAGGTTCAATTTCTGGGCATGTAACTATAAAAATAGTATTATTTTTTACTTTTTTTCAGTCCTGTTATCTTCTTCTTTTGGTCAGTAATTTTTTTCAGTGGTGTTTAGAATGGACAAGGAAAACAAAGAAAAAAATTAGATGCCAGTGTTCATGTAACTATCTTTCCCAGAAACATGATTGAAGTATATTTTTAAGGTAGAAAATTACCAGGTCATAGTGCAAGGCAAGGATGTCTACTCTTGCCACTTCTATTCAACATAATACTAAAAGTTCTAGCCATAGCAATTAGGTAAGAAAAAGAAATAACAGGCATCTAAATCCAAAAGGAAGAAGCAAAATTTACCTCTGCTTGCAGATGACATTGTCATATACATAGAAAATCCTAAAAGCTTAACAACAACAAAGAATGCTGTTAGAACTGATAAATAAATTCAGTAAATTTTCAACATACAAAGATAAGTAGTGTTTCCATATACAAATGATAAGCTATCCAAAAATCAAGAAAATAGTCCTATTCATAGTAGCAATAAAATAGTAAAATACTTGGGAATAATCTTAATCAAAAAGTGAAAGACTTGTTCAGTGAAAATTATTAAATGTTGATGAAAGAAATTTTATTTAAAAGTAAATGATAAATAGGAAAACATCCCATATGTTGAATTAGAAGAATTGATACTGTTAAAATGTTTATATTACCCAAAGTGGTCTACAGATTCAATTCAATCCCTATTAAATTCCCAATGTCATTCTTTATATAAAAAAAAAAAAAAAAAAAATTCTAAAATTCCTGTGGAGCTACAAAAGACCACATAGCCAAAAAAATCTTGAGCAAGAAGATAAAAGTAGAAGGATCACACATCCTATTTTCAAAATACATTATAAAGCTACAGTAATAAACACGGTATGTTACTGACATAAAAACAGACATATAGACTAATGGAACCAAACAGAGCCTAAAAACAAATCTATACTTCTGTGGTCAACCAGTCTTCTACAAGGGTTCTAAGAACACACAATGGGAAATGGATAGTCTTTTCAATAATTGGTATTGGGAACACTATACCCCGTGCATAAGAGGCAGATACTTTTCTTGCATCAGATACAAAAATCAACTCAAGATAGATTTAAGACTTAAATACAAATCCAAAAATATAAAGCTATTTGGAGAAAATACAGGTATAAATCCTCTTATTATTAGTCTTGGCATTGATTTTTTTACATATGACACAAAAATCACAGGCAACAAAAGCAAAAATTGACATTAAGGATTATATCATACTAAAAACATTGTGCACAGCAAAGGAAACAACTGAGTGAAAAGACTACCTACAGAGTTGGAAATAATATTTGTAAGTCATATATTTGATAGGAATCAATTTTCAAAATACATAAGGAACCCATGAAACTCAATAGAAAAAATGCAAATAAGCTGGTTAAAAAATGGACAAAGGACTTAGACATCTTTTCAGAGAAGACATACAAAAGGCCAAGTGGTATGTGAAAAGATACTCAGTTCACTGTAATAATCAGGGAAATGCAAATCAAAACCACAATGAGATATCATGTTACACATGTTAGAATGATTAGTATCAGAAAGACACAATATTACAAATGTTGGAAACCCTTGTGTACTGTTTGTGACAATGTGTATTGGTACAGCCATGATGAAACATAATATGGAGATTCCTCAAAACTTTAAATATATAACCACCATGATTCAGTGTGTGCCCCAAGGAAATGAAATAATCAGTATCTCAAAGAGCTATCTGCATCCTGTATTCATTTAAGCATTGTTTACAATAGCTAAGATATGGAAACAGCCTAAATGTCTGTAAGTGTATGAATATGTAAAGAAAATGGGGTATATCTATACAATAGACTATTATTCAGCCTTAAAAAAATGAAGGAAATCCAGTCATTTGCAATTCCACACATGAACCTGGTGGACTATATGCTATGTAAAATAAGCCATATGCAAAAAGACAAATATTGCATGGTATCACTTATATGAGGAACTAAAAATGTCAAACTCAGAGAGTAGAATGGTGGTGACCAAAAGAGGGAGGAGGGACATTTGGGAAGATACTGATCAAGAAGTACATAGTTTCAGGTATGCAAGATAAATAAGTTCTGGAGATTGAATGTGTAATAATGTGACAATAGTTAACAAAATTGTATTGTATACTTGAAATTTGCAAATAGGGTAGATCTTAAGTCTTCTTACTTCACATATAAAAGCAGTAATTGTGTAAGGTTGTGAGATGAAGGATTTTAGCTTAATTGTACTGACTTTCACAATGTGTGTATAATTATATATACATAAAATCATTAAATTGTACCATATTTATTGTCAACTATACCCCACAACATTTGTTGGGGGAGAGAAATGGCTGCATCAGATTTGCATTTGGGGCAGCTCATTCTTACTATGATACCTGTTAGAATTTGGTATTTCTCAAACCTCTTTCTTGTATTTTTTCACTTTACATACTCTCTTGAGAGATTTCATCTCATGGTTTCTGTTTCTACTTTAGCATCTCAAGCCTAGGTCTATTTAATGGGCTCTAACTCCATGTACCTAATTGCCAATTAGAGATCTCTTCTCTGGTCCAATGTTAGAAGCAGGGCATTGAATCCCCTACTATTATTGTGTTGCAGTCTGTGCCTCTCTTGAGAATTCTTATTATGTTTTATGTATTTGGATACATAAATACATCCAATGTTGGTGGCATGTATATTTAAAAGTTGTTATATCTTCTTAATGAATTGACCCCCTTTTCACTATTTAATGACCTTTCTATCTTTTTACGGTTTTGGCCTAATTTTCTCTAAAATAAGTATACCTAACCTTGCTCTTTTTTTGTTTACCATTTGCAAGGTTTATCTTTTCTCCATCCCTTTACTTTTAGTCTATCAGAGTCCTTTAAGTTGAAGTGAATCTCTATAGTTGGGTCTTGTTTTCTTTTGTTTCTTAATCCATTCAGCTGCTCTATGCCTTTTGATTGGAGAATCTAATCCATTTACATTTAAAGTAAAGAAGTCACATGAGATGAGTCCTAACACAACCTTTAAAAAAGGTAAACATTTAAATATAATTGTAGAAATTAAAAAACTGAAAACTTGAGATAAGGTCCTTCTAAGATAGTCACTTTCATATATGCAAGCTCATTTTCATTATAGGTTTCCCATAATCTGTCTTCTTTCTTCTATGTTCTTTTTTTTCTTTTTTTTTTTTATTGCCATTTGTACATAGATCATAAATACATTTATGCCATTATGGGATTCGATGTGTTGATTATTTGTGCAAATTGGAGTGCTTACATCCTACTAATCAACATAGTTTTCACCTCATTTACCCAATTACAGCGTTAAGACATTTGTGTTCTACACCTGATAGATCCAACTTGTACTTGCAATATGCTCCATAGGTGTGGTCCCCTATTAACCCTCCATCAACTCACCCCTTTCACTTCCTCTCCTCCTCCCCTTCTCTTCTTCATCTTAAGCTATAGTTGTGTTTCATTCTTCGTATGAAAGTGTGAGTGATCTATGTTCTTTTTAACAAAATTTTGTCATTTTTTTCTAAAATGATCAATTGTGAAATATGGCGTGTTCAACAGGAATCTGGGAACAAAAAAAGTTGTTACTTACTAACAAAAACATTAGAGTTTTTAGAATGGAATAAACTTGTTCTTGTGCCAGTGAGATAGGAAGAGATTATTAGAGATGTGTGTGTGTTTTAGTTTTGAAGACACATAAGGTATTAAGTTTCTGTCTGCAATGGATTTATCAAGAATTATAGACAGACTAGAAATTGCTTCTCAAAGTGATTATATCTTTTTTAATATCGCCTACTGATTTTACAGTAAAAGTCTAGCCTACAAAAGGTGAGATGAGAGCACAGTCCATTTTATTTGAGTGTTACAAATAGCATTATTAAACATTTTGTAATGTTTCTCTCATCATATATTGGACTGTCACAAAGAAATAAACCTCTACTTGCTTTCGTGATAGTAGATAATAAATTGATATAATTCAGTTGAGAAGCTGAAAAATGCATTGAAAATAATGGGGCATAACATTGTAGGGTTAACATTTATTCATAGATGATGCAATTAAATAAAACAGGCATTAACTTCAAGGTCAGTCAGAAAAGTAATAAAATTGAATATTTTAATTGAATTGTAATTGCTTCCCATTGATACATGTAAGTAAAGTAGATGTCAGCTCTGCAAATTATGGTTCTTCCTCCTAATTAATTTCTTAATTCTGCATGGAGTTATCCCGTGCCTAGATCTTGTTGTGGGTTTATTCATCCACCCAGGTTTTATCAAGGAATGTCTATGAGAAATGATAAAAGGTTTAGAGGGTCAGAATTTACAGTAAATATTTTCTGCACCTTGAGAAAATCTTATTAGTAACTCAAAATAAATTATTCATGTATTTGAGTTAAAATGTACTTTAAATATAACATCATCCTGGCTTATAGATTATCATTTTCCTTATTAATATAGATATTTCTTGATATTGATACTTATGTCAACATTAACAAATGTAATCATCTCAATGATTATAAAGGTTTTTATAGGGGAGATAGATGCATTGAGACTCATTTCACAGTTGACTGGTTCAGGAGGTAAATTGAACTATTAGGTTTTTGTTGAGACACAGTTTGTCTTTTCATGACCCAGGCCTCACTAAAAAAGAGACACCTAGACTGAGTAAATCTAAAACAGACACCTTTTTCTAGAATGAGGATAAATTGGAGCTTTTAGATAAAGTTGAATTGTACTGAAAAAGCCCATGGGCTGTTGTGGCTTTTTCATAGGCTTTCATAGCCTCTCAGACAGTTTTAATGTAATACAGTTTTATATACAGTAAAATAAGAATGATCACATTACAAACATTAGGAAAGAGATTTTCAAATTATACTACATTGGAGCTAAATATGTGTATTAAGGCTTATTTAAAGATAAAGAAGATTGTGCATTTTGGACTGACTGCATTTACCAGTTAAATGTCCACTGCTTAAAAATTGAAAATTGAATGTATAAGATGGATTTAAAATTTACTAAGATATTATATTTATATGCTTTGAAATGACTGATAGAATCGAGTCATTTGAGTACAATTATATTGTTATATTAGCATCATTCTTTAGTTGCACTTAGGAGTATAAATGGATTCTTCTTATTGGTAAAGCAGACAAATTAACAAGTTATGTTGTCTAGGCTTTGTGCTAAACATTACTTTCATTCCATAAAATGTTTTCTCTCTGAAGCATTTAAAACAAGAAATTAAAAATAAGAGTCTAATTATAAATATGTTAATAATTTTTTGATGCTAATCTGACCCTGACCTTGTATTCTCCATTATAAAGGACCATTCAGATTTCTCTGTGCATTATCATCTAGTTAGAAAACATCAAAACTAAGATATATGAAATAAAAGACTAAAATCTTAGAGCTAATCATAGATAAAGTTTTTCACATTAAAGGAATCTGTTTTTCTAGATCCCTATTTTTAAATTATTGTTAATAATTGTCTTATTACATGTACAAAAATGAAAGTAAATATTATAAAGACTGTACATATATACTAAGATGTTGCTAAGGAAATTTGCGAAAGTACGTGTAGAAATGTAAGAAAATATATTCAGTCTTTCTTTATATTTAGTAAAATAATTATGTTTTCATTTGCATATGTTTAATATTCATGGCATTATCAGTTTTCTAAGTATTAAAGAATTTGTTGAGAAAAGTTTTGTATCTGAATATATTCTGGGGTAACTGAATAATCTTCCTACCACATCCCTGACAAATACATCCCATCTATAATATTTTCAGCTGATTTAGTGGAGATCTTAAGATCAGGGTGGTTGTAGGTCATTGCTTTCTCAAAGAACAGTGGCTGGAATTGCTAGGGATCTCTGGATCTTATTCAAGAAAATATATTCTCAAAACAATCTAAAATGCATGTCATATGGGCAGTGAATATAAGGTCCCCTGTGACTTGTCTCTTCCTAATGAACAGAAAAGTTGAAGCAAAGGCAGACTCTACTCAGATGAGGTACCCAGCAAGACATTAGGAGAAAAAGACCTAAGTAGTCATAACCAAGTACAGTGGAAAATGTTAGTCTGACATAAGTTTATATTATATGCAGCATTGATTTACAGTACCATATATACTCGAGTATAAGCCGAGTTTTTTCAGCACAAAATTTGTGCCGAAAAACCCGAACTTGGCACAAATTTTGTGCCGAAAAAACTCGGCTTATACTCAAGTGTATACGTTAGAAAGATCCATTCAGAAGAGTACGTAGACTATTATGTTAAATTTAAATAAGCAGTTGCATTATTAAAATTTGGGCAGTTTTTAGAAAATTATAGTCTATTGAATAGTATCATGTCATGAGATAAGAAGTCTTAAATCACTGTTTATGACAAAAAAAGCCTACCTGACAAAAAAGTCACCTGACATAATCTCTGTTAAATCTCAGTTATTATTTATTTCATAGGTCCTGCTAGTCCCCTTATGTCCATTGAAATTATTGTTCATGTATGTGAAATGTTACTATTGGTCTGCCCTATGTAAAGTGTCTACTCTATAAAGCATCAGACTGCTGAATCATAGCAGCATATACCACCCTTGCTAAATTTGGCACAGACCCTATTCCCAAACCTGTAAAGATGTGTACAGGCAGCTTATTTCATTATTAACTCAGAGAGAAAAGAAATGTAGCTCTTTTATTTTAGCTATTTTCAACTTTGACAATAATCTCCTTCCGTAGTGAAATGATTTATGGTGTTTCAGAAAATTTTTGAAAATCTTCCTTAATGTTTTAAATTGGCATTTATTTCAATGATTTTAGCTTCCTAAAACTTTCAGTGCTTACCCCAGGAACAGTTTAACTGAATATACTGCTTTGAATACAGAAATATCTTTAAATGATCAACTACGTTTGGTTTTTTTTTTGTTTGTTTTTTTTTTGCCGCCACCTCTGGCATATGGGTCCTGTACCCTACCCCTTTGAGCCACAGGCACCGCCCAATGATCAACTACTTTTTAATCAAGGTGTACTTTGTGGGAAAGTGCCCAGTGTGGTTTATATTTACGTATTTACTGAATTACCTAAAGGCAAGCCAAATTATCCACCATGGAATAAAGCCACCATGGTATAAAGCCATCTTTGAAATTAGATATAATAGCTATTTCTATACTTTTTTTTTTTTTTTTTCTGAGACACAGTCTCACTTTGCCACTCTTGATAGAGAACCATAGAGTCATAACACAGCAATGTCAAACTCTTGGGCTCAAGCGATCCTCTTGCCTCAGCCTCCCATGTAGCTGGGACTAGGGGGCACCTGCCATAATGCCCTGCTATTTTTAGAGATGGGTCTCACTCTTGCTCAGGCTGATCTCAAACTCCTGAGCTCAGGCAATCCACCCACCTTGGCCTCCCAGAGTGTTAGGATTACAGTGTTTCTATACTTTAAAAGTTAACAATTGGAGTTCGATAACTCTACATTGAATTTAAAAACTGCAAAAAAAAAAAAAAAGGAATACCTTCATTTTGATCTTACAGTGCCTATTAAATGCTCTTAAATTTCCTTTCATGCTTTTTACATAGGCATATATTTATTCCCAGACTCTTACATAGAATGCAAAAAAATATATATTCTCAAACACAATAATCAAGTAAATGAGGCGAAAGCTGTGTTGATTGGTTTGATGTCACCATGTCAGATTGTATAAAAAAATCAATACTTTTTACCCCACATATGCATAAATCTATTCATGATCAATGTGTATATGACTTAATAAGAATTAAAAAAAAGAATGGAAGAAAAAGTATCCATTGTACTCAGCTCTACTATGAAACCAATATATAAGCACCCACACTTCCTTATGAAAGCTATAACCCAACTACAGCCCAAGGTGAAAGGGAAAGAGAAAGGGGAGGGTAAGGGAGGGAGAGGATGGGTGAAAGGAGGGTAATTGGTCAGACCACACTTATGGTGCATTTTACAAGGGTACATGTCAAATCTAAGTGTAGAGTATAAATGTCTTAATATGCTAATTTAAAAAGTGCAATGAAAGCTATGTTAACCAGTTTGATGTATTTCAAATTGTATATAAAACCAGCACATTGTATCCCATAAATGCATTAATGTACACAGCTATGATTTAATTTAAAAAAGTATTAGTAAATAAAAAATCAATAATGAAAGACTTTTTAGATGATTTTAATGAAGTCAAATGCTGAGTGTGATGTATATATTTGTTGTATGACCAATACATGAATAAGAATCAAGGATTGGGAAAGAAAAATAAAAAGTGATTTTTAGGGTAGCACCTGTGGCCCAGAGAGTAGGGAGCCAGCCCCATATATGGAGGGTGGTGGATTCGAACCCAGCCCCAGCCAAACTGCAACAAAAAATAGCCGGGTGTTGTGGAGGGCGCCTGTAGTCCCTGCTACTCGGGAGGCTGAGGCAAGAGAATCACCAAACCCCAAGAGCTGGAGGTTGCTGTGAGCTGTGATGCCATGGCACTCTACCAAGGGCAACAAAGTGAGACTCTGTCTCTAAAAAAAAAAAAAGTGATTTCTAGCTGCTCTGGCGTTGTACATTGATGCTTTGAATTTTCCAACTTTCCACCTTAAATTCATGGTGGTAATAGATGAATATAAGAAGGAAAGATATGAAAAATAGTTGTTCTTGAAAACACTGTAAACATCTCTGTGAGCTAGAAATGAATAGAAACACAAAACAGTGACAAGAATGAAAAGATGGGCTGTAATTTAGGGGTCAGGAAGCAGAAAGAAGCAGGTGGGGAGATCATGTCCTATAGGGAAACAAGGACTGGAATTGCCCACAGGAGGGATAACCTCAAAGAGATAAAGAAAAACATAACATTATTTGTTTTAAAAAGTAATCAGAAAAATAAATCACCCAGAATAAAACAGTAACAGTGTGATGTGACAAACAACCAGTTAGAGATTTGAAATGAAACATAGTTATTACAGCTGATTACTCAAAGAGTAAAATTCAATCTACATCATTAAAATCAGCTGGGTGAAACAGATTAAAATCATTTTCAATCCTGTATGAGGCAGAAAAAAGAAAAGCATATAAAGCTTACTGTAATAGAAAATTTGCTCTAAGATGATAGAAACAGGCCCAGATATATAATGTAAAATGATTAAGCTCAATTCTTTAGAGTTGTAATATAAGATTTGATGAAACAAAAAAAAAAAAAAAAACCCAGTTATATGCATTTTGCAACAGGCACCTAAAACAAAAATACACAAAATAATTGAAAATAAATGATGGAAAATACATATCAGAAATATATTAATGAAGGAAAGCTAGCATTGCAGTGTTAATAGAGGACAAATATACTAAAAGATAAAAAATCAATTATGGAGATGAAAATGTCACTACTTCTTAAAAAATAAGTAAACCCATTAAGAAGTTATAGAATTTTTGAATTTGTGTGCAGATAACAGTTCTAAAATGCATAAAACAAAACTGACAGACTTATAAAAAGAATTTAAAACCAAAATAATAATTTGAACAAATGCACCACTCTGGTGGAGGATGTTGATAACAGGGGAAGCTATTTTGCTTAAATGAAAGTGTGTTTTCTGTCTGTTGAAAGCAAGATTCTGTCAAGTTTAAAATTGGGCAAATGATTTTTATAAGCAGTTCACATAAGTGAAAACTTGTATGAATAGGCAATGAAATGTGAAAAAAATGCTTTCTTTTATTAGTAATCAGAAAAATGTAAATTAAAACAAGTATACAAAGCAATTTATATATGTGTGTGTATATACATATATATCAGATTGGCAAAAATTAAAACATCAACGATACTGAATTATTTCACAATATATGAAATTGAAACTATAATTCCCTGTTGGTGGAAGTGTATATGTAACATACTTTTACATAATACCTTTAAAAAAAAAAACTAATAATTTTCTTTAAAAATAGGTATTTTATATTTATGTGTGTGTGTGTGTGTGTTACATATATATAAATAAAATAGCTTTTTTTTGAGTTAGGATCTTGCTCTATTTCCCATGCTAGACTGCAGTGTCATGAGTATAGCTCATTGCAGCCATTAACTTCTGGGTTCAAGTGATCCTTTCACCTCAGTCCCCTGAGCAGTTATAATTGCCACACATGGCTAATTTTTTTTTTTTCTTTAGAGACAAGGTCTACTACTATGACCAGACTGGTCTCTAACTCCTGGCCTCAAGCAATTTTTCCTCCTCTACCTCCCAAAGTGCTTGGATTATAGTCGTTAGCCAATGTGACCAGCCAAAAATATCTTGTATAAGTGAACTTAAGACAATACATGTATATTTGGTTATAAATATCTAAAATGAATTCTTTTATTTCCAAAGCCAACGTGTGGCATATAACTTCTTTCTTGTTCCGGCACATTAGTTGTAGTGTGTGTGAAGTGGTATTTTTTCTTTTCTTTTTTTATTTTTGTTTTTGTTTTTTTGTAAGACAGAGTCTCACTTTCGCCCTTGTAGAATGCTGTGAAATCATTGCTCACAGCAACCTCAAATTTTTGGGCTCAAGTGATTCTCTTGCATCAACCTTTCAAGTAGCTGGGACTACAGGCACCCACCACAACACCCAGGTATTTTTAGCGGCAGGGTCTCCATCTAGCTCAGGTTGGTCTTGAACTCGTGAGATTAGGGGATCCCCACTTTGGCCTCCCAAAGTGCTGGGATTACAGGTGTGAGCCACTGTGCCCAGCCCACATGAAGTGTTCTTATTGCCTCCACTTATCACCTGCACCACATCACCTCCATAAACTCTACTGATAAATCAGTTGAATATCTTTACTAGAGTTTAGGCACATGCTGTTGACATGATGATGATATTTCAGTGTCATCTCTGCATTTTCTTGGAAAACATTGTTGCACAAGTGGTCTTTGAAACAAAATGTCATTTGATTTGCTAATACAATTATCTGTGCCCATATGCTATTAAGTAAGTGAGTTACACAGGCATAATTTGTGAGTCTGTGCTCTTCTATTTTCTACTCTTATTCTCTAAGTAAGAAGCTTGAAGTTTAAGTTAAAATAGGAATAAATCAGAAAATGTATGCTGCTGTTCATGAGTAGAATAAACCATAATAATTAAAGTATCAAGGATTTAAATTTCTGTCTTTGAAATGATGTTGGTTTTTTCTGTCCTTAAAATTCCTCAAAAAGGAGAAAGGCCACTCTGGGAGGCCAAGTCAGGTGGATTGCCTGAGCTTACAGGTTCAAGACCAGCCCGAGCACATGCAAAACCCCGTCTCTGAAAAATAGCTGGGTATTGTGGAGGGCACCTATATAGTTCCAGCTCCTTAGGAGGCTGAGACAAGTGAGATCACTTGAGTCCAGGAGTTTGAGTTTGCCGTGAGCTAGGACAAAACGGCACTCCACCAAGGGTGATAAAATAAGACTGTCTCAATAACAAAAAAAAAAAAGGAGAAAGACGTTGAAACAATGTATCTGGTAGGTGACACTGCAGTTGAAATAAATAGAAACTGTTCAGAGGCAAGAAAACCAATTACCTAAGGGGAGTAAGAAAGTAAATACTAGCAAAGTACTTTTTACTTCAGGATCAAGAAATTTAAAATATACATACACTGGTTTCCTAATCAAGGAGAGGCCACGGGAAGGGAAATGAGTCTTTAACGTTCCCATCTGATAGTTATTTAAAAAAAATTTTTTTTTAACCTTTCTTGGCAGGTTTAGATCCAGATAAACATCTTGGGAAAACCCTGGATCAAATGGAACCTTATCTCTTAGAGGTAAGAATTTATGCTAATTCTCAAAATATAGTCATCTAAAGGAGAAAAAAATAGTTCCATGATACAATGGTTATAAAATTGTTTTTATTTTAGAAATAATCAGATACAATTATATTTTCATGAAAAAAATTAAACTACTAATGGATATGAAAATGTTTAAAATTATAAAAATTATTACCAGCTTGTTAACCCAAATACAAGAAAGTTTTATCTAAAAAGAAATTGCTCTGTCAGAAATATCACTTATATTAAGGTGGACATTGTATGCTATATAAGAAGTACTGTCCTCATAAAGTATCTGATACTCTCTGTAATCAGATGCTTTGTCGTCAGAAACAGGCAGCAGGGATCCTCAAACTACCGCCTGCGGGCCATGTGCAGCGGTGTGTGATTGTATTTGTTCCCATTTTGTTTTTTTACTTCAAAATAAGATATGTGCAGTGCGCATACGAATTTGTTCATAGTTGTTTTTTTTTTTTTAACTATAGTCTGGCCCTCCAACAGTCTGAGGGACAGTGAACTGGCCCCCTGTTTAAAAAGTTTGAGGACCCCTGGGAGAGGTTTTCTAGTCTAACTTCTCTTTTACCAATTAAGAAATTAACTTGTGGATTAGTAAAGAAAATATCCCAGGATTTCAGTTACCTTGTTTATCCCTTATCATTGTCAAATCCTAAATATGTTCTAAACATTAAAGATTCATTATTTTCATTTACTCTATTAACAGAATTATACATATTTGATTAGCATTTTAGAGAAAGTGTTATGTTTAGTAGGGTCATTAACCATTGACTAGAACAGTGTTATTTATTACACTATGTGGAGTTTTTATTTTATTCCACAATCATGATGGGAAAAAAAATCACTCCTATGGAAACAAATAAACTCTAAAGTCATCATTTTCCTGTCCCGTGCTCTTAATTAATCAATATTGTCTCTGGACATTGGTAATAAAATTACTGTGATATGAACTATTAACAGTTACATTTCTCAATAACTTTATGGGTTTCACATTTTCTTGAGTTATTTCATAATTGACTGTTTTATGGTTTATCAATATGTTTCAAACATCTAGAAATCTCTGGAATGTTAATTCTTTCATTCATTAAGCATTATTAAGTATCTAATATGTACCAGACAGATAGTAAAGATTAAAAGACAAATGAAATGATGATAAAATTTTGACAAATTATATTTTATTTCTAGATAATTTGGTGTCATTGTTTTAAGTCAATCTGTGCGACGTGGTTGCTTTTCATACCTATCTGAAAGAACTCTTCTTATAGCGATTTATTCTGTGGTCACCATTATATCTATGTTCACAACTGTTCACTGCCATCAGACTAAATTAAGCTTCTACCAAAACAGTGTAAATAAATAATGTAGTTAAATTTATGGACAGTGAGAGAAAGAACTTCAAAAGTGAGAGCCTGTGGCTTTGGCAAATGAGCTTTTGTTGCTAAAAGAAAATTTTAAGTAAGGATTTAAAGCAGGTAGATTTAAGTAGATTTCAAGCAGGTAGGATTTAAAGCAGGTAGATTTAAGTAGATTTAAAGCAGGTAGATATTCTTTGTAGAAAAAGCAAGTAAAGTTTGAGGGAGTATTAAGATGTTGATTATGAATTAATTTGGATATTATCATAGTATGCTTAAACACAAAATTGCAGAAATCATTTTATTTGACTTCAGCAAGTCCCTCTACATAGCTTGACAGTCTTGTATTTCCTAAGAAGTACTTTTCTACCCATTCTCCATAATGACTATTTCATTCTTCCTCCACTTTCCTCAAATTTTAAATCCCCTTATTTTGAGTGGATGACATCTCCTTTTTCTCAGAGAAAATAGAAGCCACAATACTGGAAATCCTTCTGCCTGATTCCTCAACACTGCCCGTATTAAATTACCAGCACCTACATCCATGGCTGATCACTGTAACTGGGAGGAGTGTCCTTCCTCCATGTGGCTAAGCTCCTTCTCTGCTTAGCTCCCATTCTCATTTGCCTTCTCAGAGGCCTTGCAATCAAGTCCCTCCCTCAGCTGTTGTCATCCTCTCTCTGTTGTCTCCTTCACATCAGCATTGAAACATACTGCAACCTCTCCTTTCCTTAAAATTCCTTCCCTCCAGCCTAGTTCTTTCTTTAGATTATTCTCTCTTTCTTATTTGCTGCAAAACCAGAAAATTTAGAAGTGTTGAATGTGTTCATTGTCAGTACTTCATGTCTGAGATGTCTCTTGTAGCTGGACTATAGCTTCTTATTCCATCTCTAAATGGGTACAGCTCTAACCATTCACCCACAATATCCATTTTACCAAACCCAATGAATACTTTTTAGTCCTTATTTGCCAGTTACAAACACTCCTTTATGAAATGCTTCTATTTGCTTTAATTACTGGGTATATTCCAGTGACTCCCAAACCTTTGTAGCCCAGTTTTCTCTGCTAAGGTCCAGTGCCCAAAGATGCTGCAAATTAAATATCCATTTCTTTGTGGCATTCCCCTTGTCATCATCTTAATTCAGGGACCTGTCACTTCAGGCCTAGAGTATTACTGACACCTCCAAATTTGCTTCTACCTTTTATTTTATTTCCCAAAGTATTCATTTTGCTTCTTGCCTAAAGATAATTGTTTTAATATATTCTACTGTAATAGTGACCCTCACTCAAACTTTAAATGAGTTGTGCATTGCCTAGAGGCTAAAATTCAAATTCTTTAGACTACTCTTTCCTTCACCTCCTATATCTAATCTATTAACATGATCTTACCTGCTGTTTTTCCCGAATTTATTCTAGATCCAAGCATTTTTCACCATCTCCAGTGCTACTACCACCAGACCATAATCACTTCTTGTCTAGAATACTGTACCACACCTGACTGGTCTGTTTACTTCCACATTGCCCTGCTGTGATCCATTATTTATACAGATGTCAGACTGATATTTTTAAAGTGTAAATCAAATCATATCACTACTTTGTTTAAAATTTAAACTGGTTCTCATTACAATTAGAATAACAGTCAAACTTCTATGAGATCACAACCTCTGAGACCCTGTATGTCCCTATCGGTCTTTTCAGGCTCATCCTCAACCAGTCTGTCTCATTCACTCATCAGTAGTCACATACGCTTCTTTATTACTTAGTTACACTGTATTCACCATTTTTATCCTTAGGACTTTCTTCTGCCTAAAATGCCTTTTCTGTAAACTGTCACATGGTTAACACCTCGGAATTTAAATGACGGTTCAAATGCCACCTCCTCAGAGAAGCACTCCCTGACTACCCTTGCTAAAGCAGATCTGTCCAAACTATCTTGTTTATCCCTCAACATGTACATTGTCTGCCTCTGCCTGCCGCACAAGAATGTAAGCTCCAATAATCTTTTTATCTGCCCCTCTTTATACTCATGGTCCCCTCATTAGAGTCTTCTTTAGGTTACTGCGCAATCTTCTGGCTCAAGTCTGTCTCCTCCCTGTGTTGCCTCTTGTTATCTGTTGTCCACAATACCACCATCGTGATACATATGGAATGCAAAGCTGTGCCTTATAATTTAGAGTTGCTCCTCATTGCCTCAGAACAAAATTTAGCTCTTTATCCTGACACAAACTGTCCTTGGGAGAAATGAGGCCTGTAACATAGGTAGTCTGCTACATCTACCCTGTGCTTCATCAATCTGAGCTACTCGTGGTTTCCTTCGAGTGAGTATTCCCTTTTCCCTCCATGTTCTACTCCCCTTCTGTGCATGACTTACCCCGCCTGCAATCACCTAAACCCATGTTGCCTTTAAAACTCTAAATTCAGAGTTCGTGACTGTGAGATTTTCTTGTTTAAGTTAGCTTCCTTAGAGTTGCTGTTTTACTCCTTGTCTCATAGTATGTAGTTCTTCTCATGCTATATTTTATTTTGCTTTTAAATAGTGCTTTTTATAAAATTAAGGCATCTAATACATAAAAACTAAATCCAAACACTATAAAATAATGAAAAATCTTCCAGTAATATCAAGTCCCAGTTTTTCTAAGTATCTAAAGAATGTAAAAACAACCCCATGTGTGCTTGCTATGGAATGGGTAACTTGGAATGGGTACAATGAAACCATCTTCTCTCTTGCTTGATTTCCACTGAGTTTCACTTCCCTGTAGGCCAGTGGTTCTCAACCTTCCTAATGCCGCAACCCTTTAATACAGTTCCTGTGGGTCGTGATTGAGAACACAGATTGAGAACCGCTGCTCTAGGCTCATGTATGTTCATCAATTCCAATTTTATGGCAAGTACAAGTGGCTTGTGATGAGCACACTTATAATTGTGATTCAAGGAATCCATGTATCCAGAAACATTTGTACCCCCTAAATATTTTGAAATTCAAAAATAACAATAAGATTAAACAATTACACAAGGTAATATAAGTGCTCTGTCTTCTAACATTTTTTCTTTTTTACAGGTGACTTATCTGTGTGTACATTAGATCCCCATAAACTGAGTGCTCAATAAATGTTTACACAAGTAGAAATTTTAACCTTGTCCATGACAATTATTTCGCATTAGTAAGTTTTAATTTGAGCTACCTAGGTTTGCTCCCTCTTTTTTTTTGTTTGGTTTTTTTGTTTGTTTGTTTCATTTTTGCATGTGCTCAGAAAGGAGGCTCAATCCATTGCCTGATACAACCAGAGCATAGTGATTGTTAATACTAAAGCATAATGATTCATCTTGCAAATTTCCCTTCCTTCTGCATTTAAAAGGTATGATTTAACTTATTACCTATGATTCTATCTTCTGCATTATTACCTAAGACAAATCAGATAGTAAGGAACACCTATTATCTCTTTATATCTTTATGAATGATATAATTAATCTCGTGAACCAAGATAGAAGATAAACCACATACTCATTTTTCAACTTGTTGACACAACTCATGAAAGGTTAAGGAATTTAAAAGGAGAGAAAACAGGCAATGTTTAAATGTGTAGGAGTTAGGTTAAAGGGGATTACATAGATGATAACCCATGATTCACCTACTTCTATGCTCCTGAGAAACCTCTTATGTACCCTTTGTGAAGTGTGGATAGACATGCCTTGATAGCTAACATATCTGTGTTAATATATTAATATGAGTTACTGTTTTTAATTAAGAGAAGTTTTACATGTTACAATGATTTTCCTTGCAGAAATTAATATTTACTCATTTTTAATTAAGAGGAATCTTACATATTATAATTATTTCCCTTGCAGAAATTAATATTTAATTGTGAGAAGTACAGAAGGTAGGTAGGTAGGCAGGCGGGGATGGCAGAAAGAAGGTAATGCCTTTGGGTGAGAGTCCTCACAGGCCATTCAGAGCACCTGGAGTAAGAGGCAGTGTGGGACAGTGATCAGTCAGGCATTACTATACCCAGAGGCCCAGGGTTAAATCCTCAGTCTAATGCTTACCTAAAATGTTACTTTCGTGTAAAATGAAAGTAATAACAATGAAACGGTATACAAGGTTTTTAGCTCAGTATCCAGAACATTCTAAGTGCTCAAGAACAGTTAGCAATGTTTATTTACTATTGTTAGTCAGGCTTGCCATTACTAAAGAAAACTTTCTGCTTTCCAAAGTACGATAAAAATTGGAATAATATCTAAAATTGTTATGTTATAGTTGTGTATGCTATAATTGGAATAATATCTAAAACTAATAAATTAAATGCCATATACCATTACGTAAGGTAATAACCTCTACAGAAAATAAAGTAGTGGAGAATCACTATCCTTAAGAGAATGTTTCAAAACTTGATATGAAAGACGCTCAAGCTAATTTAATAATCAAGGGAAAAGTACAAATTAAAGCAACGGGGAAATGTTACTTTGTACCAGTTTGGCAAAAATTAGAAACCTGGATGATGTTATCTGTTTGCAGAAGTGGATTTATAGAACTTCTGTAAAATATAAACTTGTACTTTTTTTTTCTGGAATAAAATCTTGCAATACCTAGATTAGCTATGCCTATCTTTTATAACATAGCAATATTCCTGTCAATCCGTAAAGGGACATCAATCAGAGTAGTCTTTGCAGGGTTATTTTTGATGGTGGTAGGTTCTAGTAGGCAATATAGATTTCTATTCCTGTGAAAGGTAATAATTAAAATGTAGTGTGTGCACATCTTATAGTACAAGTCAACAACTAGAAAAATATGCTTGACAAACATACAGAAGCAACTACTGAGAGGAAAAAAATTAACATTTAAATAAATTAAAAATACAGGCATAGGAAATAATACATTTGCAAGGAAGTAAACAAAAGATGCACATTAAATACTTTAAGATATTTAATTGTGGGTAGGAGAAAAAAATAAATGCAAAGAATAGAAACTAATGAAAAATTTCAAAACAACAGAAAAATAAAAATGCCTATTGCTGAAAATTTGAAATATAATGAAATATAGGGAAGCAAATAAAATCATAGTTCTATGCTACATGGTGCATATAATATATTTATGTGCATATAACACATTTTCCTGTATTAAATAAAACATGTTGACATATATAATGCCATATTCATATGTATTTTTGAAAATATGTTATTTCTAAGTTATAAATAATATAATTATCTTTTCTAATAAATTTTCATGTACATTTCTGGTTATTATTTAAGATAAATTCCTAGGAACATAATTTCGGGTTAAAGAATATAATAGCTTTAACGTTTGTACATGTATTCCTTTAAATTAACTATGGAATAATTTTAGCCATTGCTTCTTCTAGGGGTTCTTAAAGTATCATTTTTAAGTGAAAAATTGATTCTATAATGCTTTTATCATTTGTGGGGATTTTTTTCCCTCCTATCTTTTTTTATTGTTTGAAAAAGTAGATGAATTTGTAGATGAATATAACTTGCATCAAATTTTAAAGGTTTGGAAATATTCTTTAAGTAGTTTCTCTGTTTATTAAAAGTATTTTGTGGCTCAGTGCCTGTAGCTCAGAGGCTAGGGAGCCGGCCACATACATCAGGACTGGCAGGTTCAAACCTGGCCCAGAACTGCTAAACAACAATGACAACTACAACGAAAAAATAGCCGGACGTTAATGGCAGATACCTCTAGTCCCAGGTACTTGGGAGGCTGAGGCAAGAGAATCGCTTAAGCCCAAGAGTTTGAGGTTGCTGTGAGTTGTGACACCACAGCATTCTACCGAGGGCAACATACTAAGACTCTATCTCAAAGAAAAGAAAAGTATTTTATGATGTTTTAAAATGTTTGTCAAACTTTATATTCTCAGACCGTTCTTCGGTCTTTGTTACAGAAACAACTTTCTGTGTCTTTACCTCCTTTCATTTCACCATAATACTTTTATCTCTTATTGTGAATTATTTCAATATTTACCCCTATGTCCCACAACTGCATGTTTGTATTATGACTTTATGGTCCCCCACTAAGCATAGACTTTGTATTCTGAAATGTGCAGATCTGGCTGTTTTTACTCCCTTTGACTCCATCACATATGTGTTCTTTCCCCTCCTTCCATCTGCTTGGATCAATATTCAGTGTTTCTATTGCAATAACTGTAAAATCCGAATACACAGCTGAGTCAGGTAATAAACTCTGGTAATAAACCATTTTTTTTTTCTTGTAGAACTTTTTATTTTTCCTTTGAGTAAATAATTGTCTTGTTGTCTTCCTTTATTTAGTATTGTCTATACTTATCACTAATTCAACATTACATTCATTGCCAATTTTCTAATCTATTATCCAGATGTTCTGATATATGAACTCTTTTATCAGCTTTCTCCTTCTGAACAAGTCTTTTTTCTCCAGGGCTTCTGATTTGGTCTAATCTGGACCAGTTTCTCTCTAGACCTGTTTAAAAGCTGCCATCCTGGCATGTCTCCATAATCCCAGGGTCCCTACACCTTCCTTCTATGTTGGACTCCTTGTTGTCTAGATCCAGTGCCTTTGTTAGTTTTGTTTTGTTTATTCTTATTTCTGTGAGGCACTTTCTCCAAGAGAGTTTTAATAAAAGCCCACAGGAGGTCAATATTTTGAGACTATGCATAATGTGAAAATATATTTATTATTTCCTCACCTTTGATTGGTGTTCTTTAGCAAGTCATAGGATTCTATTTCTGGAATAATTTTCCTTCTGGATGATAGTATTGCTTCATTATCTTGTAGTTTGGTATGCTGTTGAGAGGCCCAGAGCCATTCTGACTCCTGACTATTTGTATGTGATTTTCTGTCTCCCCATTTTTTCTGTTGCAGTTGTGTAGGATATTTCTTTTGCCCCTAGGATTATAAAATGTTACATGATTAGGACAGTGCCTATGGCTCAAAGGAGTAGGGTGCTGGCCTCATCTACTAGAGGTGGTGGGTTCAAGCCTGGCCCTGGCTAAAAACTGCAAAAAAGAATTTACATGATTTAGATGTCATGGGTGTGTGTATTTTTATCCACAATGCTGGGATAGGAAAAATTTTTACTTTGAAAATTTTAGTTCTGGGAAATTTTCTTGAATTGTTTCATGGTATTTTACCTCCCCTCTGTCTTAACTTCAGAAATTTCTATTACTCTATTATATAAATTCCTATTTATTCTTATTATTTATACATTATTTAACATTTAACTTTTCTCTCTTAAGTTTTATGTAATTCATTTATTGTTCTTTTCTAGGAGAATTTCTCAATTTTACTTTCTGATCTTGATCTTTCAATTGAGTTTTTCATACCATATTTTCAATTCTTAAAAGCTCATTTTTTATTCTTTAAATGTTCTTTTTAAAAATATCTATATTACAGAGACAAGCACAATTTACAATCTCAGTTACCTGTCAATTAAAAAACAAGAGGGAAAGATAATTTCACCCAAATTGATTTGTTGTTGTAAGTGAGAAAGACAGAATTTTAAGCCTTGCTCGTTGAAATGCTGGTTTTATGGGGGGGGGGGAGGAAGCCACCTTAAACTAACCCTGGAAGTTAAGAGGAGAGAGAACATCTTTGAGAAGAAATTTTTCACTTTGAACGTAACTGAGTTGGAAGGATATATAAAACTTTATGGTGGAGAAGTCCAATAGGTATTATAAATAAAAATTATATGGTGTATTAAAATACACTCTAAGTAAAAAAATATGTACCACAGGATTTCAAAGAAAAGAAATTACAAGTTGAGAGAATTCAGAATAACTTTAGAGATAAATTGATAGCTATATTGGGTTTGAAGGATAGATAGGAATTTTTACTGGCTGGTATATTAAAAGTCAGAAAACAATTTATACAAACCCACAAGACAAGAGAAGTACAGGTATATTTGGAGGCTAGTCTCACTTATCTGGAGTATATTTTGAGTATTGGGAAATGAAACTGATAAAGGAAGTTTAAGTCACATTGCAAAATCCTCACTTTAGGATTTAATTAAATAAGAAGTAACTGAAGATTTTAGATGAAAGAACAAAATTCCTAAAGGTGTGTTTTTAAGTTGTTAACTGGCAGCTATGTCTATTGATTGTTGTATTTTAAAGAGGTGAAAGTTCTTCGTAGTTAGTGGCTATTCCAAGATATAATATAACCCACTCCTTTCTCTGAACATGTGTTGTAGATGAGCTCTTAGTTGCCGATGTCCTGTGGTACTGATAAAATTAAATGATAAGCATGTGTGAGGACTTCTGTGTGCCCAGTTATATGTTAACTGCTATGCAAACTACAAAATAAGTCAAAGATTTATCATTTATCGAGTATAACAAGTGAGGGAGGGTAACCCCTAAGAACTTGGATTATTAGATAAAGCCAAACTGGTACTCACTCTAAATGCACTGGGGAGCTAAAAGAGGGAAGGTGCCCGCATGACCTGGAGTGGCTGATGGAAGGAATAGCTCTTTAACTTGTTTGAAAATTTCTACCCATGTAAATTTGGGTGGTGGCAACAAAATGAATCAATATGAATGAAGATCCCTTGACAAGAAGGCATGCAAGGACCAGGAACTTGAATGAAACTGTGCTGTTGGTAGAGAAGTACGAAGCAAGTGAGGTGGGAGTGTAGGACCTAATCATGAAGAGCCTGACAGAAGCCAGGCAAATTGGGGTAAAGAAATAATAGGATTTAAAAAGTTCCTCAGCAGAAACAAATTATTAAAAGAACGCTCAGGAAATTAAGTCTGGCAGCATTATTCATGGATTAGGAGCTGGAAATGAAAAGAAGCCTGGGATGATGTTATGGGAAACAGGTGTCAGGAATTGGGGTTATGTAGCCACTGACAGTAGGAATCAAAAGAGAACAAAACAGAAGGAAAGATTTTGGAGGAAGATTGAAAAAGAAAGTGGCACAAATTGCCAGAAGCTGGAAAAGAATAATCAAAGATTGGTCGATACAGTATGATTGGAAAGTTTGGAATGACTTATTTCTGCAAAGGAGAACAGAGTTGAGAAAGAACATGATAACTTTGGTATTACACATACAGAATTTTAGATTGTAACATGTAAACTAAAGGCATATGTTTTCAACCAATGAGATGGGAGCACAATTGAAATGTTCAGGCTAAAAACTTAGGTTTGTTATTTATTACCATATTGTAGAGAGTCGGGACCTGGCTGTAAGTCCTGATTTTGTTTAGTTCTAAGATGCATAACTGTGGGGAAGATGAGTTAAATTAGGCTTTCCCACCTGGGGGCCATAAGGTGCCAGGCCTGAAGGCCAGCCAGGGAGTCCCCAACTGTTTTGAATAACAGCTGGCTTTTGAATAAGCCAGCATGTGCCATGCATTCCTAAGTAATCATCATTAGTGTTTAATTTGGAGCCAGTGTTGTTCTGGCTACTCTATAAGGCTCCAAGGCTGTCCACCTGGGGGGCAAAGAAGCATCGTATGTTAGCTCACCTGCCCCAACAAGTTGAATGAAGCCGGATGTCCCTGTGCCTGATCTCTGGCCACCATGAATTGGATAAAGGGCATGTCACAGCTACCTTCAGCCCCTTGTTTCTTTTTCAGTTTTTCTGAATCTGTTGCAAACCTTTTTGTCCTCAACCATTGGCACTACAGTAACCTTTGCAAATCAATCTAGTTTTATGTCTGGAAAGGGGGAAAGTTAAAATTAGCAGAGCTTTTATTGAGTAGTGGCATCACTGATTCAATGGCTAATATGATAAAGAAAAACATTGGCTATCAGATATGACTTGACTTTAGTGTTTTAAATCTCAATCCTCTCAAAAATTAGAGGATTTTAACCTATCCTGTTTCTGAGGTTAGAGAAAAAGAAGTCAGTAACCTTCTCCTCCCTTTTACAGTCATGCATAACGACATTTCAGTCAAGGTCGGACTGCATATGTGACCGTAGTCCCATGAGATCATAATGGAGTTCAAAAATTCCTCTCACTTAGTACTTACTATACTCTCTATTTTATAATTATTTTATAGTGTAGTCTTTCTATTTATAAAAGAAAAAAATTAACTGTAAAACAGCCTCAGGTAAGTTCTTCCTGAGATATTCCAGAAGGCCTTGTTATCAGCACTGTAATCATAGATGACAGCCCGGACGTGTTACTGCTCCTGTAGGACAAGGTGCTCCAGTAGGACAAGATGCAGAAGCGGAAGACAGGGATGTTGATGAGCCTGACCCCATGTTTGCCTAGGCTACATGGGTGTTTATGTCTGTTTTTAACAAAAAACTTTTAAAAGATTTTTAAAAATTTTGTAAATAGAAACAGCCTTATAGAATAAGGATGTAAAGAAAGAAAATACTTTTGTTCAATAGTATACTGTTTTAAGTGTTTATGTTTTAAGTAAATGTTATTACAAGAGTCAAAAAGATTTTTAAAAATTTCTTTTTGTTTCTTTTTTTTTTTTTGCAGCTTTTGGACGGGGCTGGGTTGAACCCACTACCTCCGGCATATGGGGCTGGCACCTTACCCCTTTGAGCCACCTGCACCGCCCTCTTTTGGTTTCTTTTTTGGAGACAGAGTCTTACTTTGTCACCCTCGGTAGATGCCCTGGCATTATAGCTCCCAGCAATCTCAAACTCTTGGGCTCAAGCCATTCTTTTACCTCAGCCTCCCAAGTAGATGGAACTACAGGCTCCCACCACAATGCCCAGCTATTTTTAGAGACAGGGTCTTGCTCTTGCTCAGGCTGGTCTGGAACCCGTGAGCTCAGGCAGTCCACCCACCTCAGCCTCCCAGAGTGCTGGACTTACATGCTTGAGCCACCCACACCTGGCCAAATTAAAAGTTTTTAAAGTAAAAACGTTATAGTAAGCTAAGGTTAACTTACTAGTTAAATAAGAAAAAATTTTTAATAAATTTAGTGTAGCCTAATTGTACAGTGTTTGTAAAGCGTACAGTAGTGTATGGTAATGTCCTAGGCCTTCACATTCACTCTCCACTTACTCTGACTCACTCATTCACTCACTCTAAATTATCCAGAGCAGTTTTCAGTCTGGAAGTTCCATTTATGATTAGTACCCTTTACAGATACACCATTTTTAATCCTTTATGATGTGTCTTTGCTGTATCTTTTCTATGCTTAGATTTGTTTAGATAAACAAATATTTTCCATTGCTGAATAGGTTTGTATGTGTCATTTAATGCAACACCCTCATAAGAGTAGGTATTACATAGGAAAACTGATATTCAGAAGCTAAGCAATTCCTCCAAGGTCCTGTGCCAAATAAATGATGGAGGCTGGATTTATCTACTCCTGACAGGAACAGAACCTTCTCCCAAGAAGACAGATGAATTGCCAACAAACCCGAAAAAATGCTTATTGCTCATAATCATCAGAGCAATGCAAATCAAAACCACCTTGAAATACTACCTAATCCAGTGAGAACAGCTCACATCACAAAGTCCTAAAGCTGCAGATGCTGGTGTGGGTGCAGAGAGAACACTCTTTCACTAATCATAAAGAATCTTCAAGGAGTTAAAAGTAGACCTTCCATTTGATCCTGCAATCCCATTACTAGGTATCTACCCATAGGGAAAAAAATCATTTTCCTAAAGACATTTACACTCAAATATTTATAGCAGCTCAATTCATGATTGCAAAGATGTAGAAACAACCCAAGTGGCTATCAACCCATGAATGAATTAATAAACTGTGGTCTACCATGGAATACTATTCAGCTTCAAATAAAGATGAAGACTTTAAATGTTTTGTATTTACATGAATGAAGTTGAAGAACATTCTTCTTAGTAAGGCATCTCAAAAATGGAAAAGCAAGCATTCCATGTACTTGATACTATTTTGAAACTAGTAGATGAACTGTGTGCCCACATGAGAGCAAAACACAAACTCAAGAAAAGGGAGTGGGCTCAATAAGCTCCCACTAACAGGCGTATATGGCACACCTCCTATGTACAGGACTCAGCGACAGCTCAGACTTTACCTAACAAACACATACAACGTAACCTAACTTTAACTCTTATATTAATTAAAATTGTTTTAATGTAAATATTTTGGTTTAATATAGCAGCCTATGTTATTTTTTACTATGGACTAATAGAATCACTTCTGTAGGATAACAGCCATGCTGAATTTAATAAAAAATTTAGTTTTTCTTTTGGTGGTGGTTTTCAGAAATTATGCAGAGCTTCAGTAAAACATTTTCTAATAAAAGGATGCTAATAATTGATAGGATATACTCCCCCACATGAAGAGACTGTCATAGTCGTAAAGGTGTTATTAGAAGATTCACTTGGTAGAAAGTTGTTGGAATAGGTGATCATCAAACAGTAAAAAGGCATAGGGGTTAGATGGCAGAACAGAGAAACCCCCGAAATCAATATCCTTTAATTATGCCTGATTTATTGAAAAGTAGATAATAACTTAATTTGGCTTAATATGGTAAAGTGGTCTATTCCTATTCTCTGATTAGAGCCAACTCATAATTGGGCCTTGCATCAGCATCATGTCTACCTTATGACACGATGAGGTGAAAATTTATCTTTGTTTTTCTAAGCTCCACTCCCTATTTTCTTGCCTTCATTTTTCTTGCCATCTGGCTTTACAGTGTCATTTACTGGTCCTTTACTGATCCATTACTACTGATCTTTGGAGGGAGAAGTAGAATTCACGTAGGTCAATGTTCTAAATCCCTACGAGCAAATAATCAATAGTTGAAATTTAATGGGTTCAGAATGGTCGTGCAACCACAAAAATTACCAAATAAATAAATGCATAACTATGCAGGTAAAACTGAAAACGTAGACCACAGCCCTAGGACTGGCAGTGACAGAACGTCAAGCATATCGCTTTTCTTTGGTCTGTGAGGACTAGGAGTTTGGCCTAAGAGATGCAGTAAGCAGGGAAAGCTGTAACATTCAGAATGAAGGAAATAGAATCACAGTGATAAAGTCTCAACACATGGACGTCTATGACACAGCTGGTGAGGATGCTTCTCGGCCCTGATGCCAGCCAGATATTAGCCAATTAAGCTCTTTTCACTCTCAATATCAGGATCACCTAAATAGTATGGATTATAATTAATGCAAATCAATGGGGTTTTTTCCCCATTTGGATGCTTTTTTTTAATTTCAGTTTTTTAAAAAAACAATTTTATGACTCACCCAACCTATCTTGGAGTTAGATCTTTTTAAACCTTGTCTACAGCTTTGGAACTTCGCTACTTCTCAGGACCCTTGGAACTTTACTAATAAAAACGTCCTCAAACATAACCATTTATGTGACTTTCTTTCTTTCTATTCATAGGCCTAAGAGAAAGTCTTAGATTGCTGTCTCTATGTGCCTGAGAAATTCTCTAATTGCAACGTATTTTTCCTTTCCACATAAAGGTAAAGGATAGGAGTAGCCCAGTTTGCTGCATATATTCTTATTTACTACATAATGACTTAGCCTCCCTTTAATTCCACAGCCAGTATCATTCCTAAAATTTATAGCAGCCGTTAAGTTTTGTCATTATACACAGAAATGTTGGTCCTTTATACCCTTTTTTGCTAAGAATTTTGAAATTATTAGAAATCCTATGCCTTATTATAACATTAGGATTTCTAATAATTTTTAAGCAGACATGTAATTATTTTCTTGTAGCTAATGAACTATTTTAGAATTAAAGTTTCTTGTGTGGATATTTTAGAACAACATAACATATGTGAATTTTTTTTGCGGTTTAATTTTGTTTCCTTTTCCTTTTTTGTTTTTTCCTATTTTCAGCTTTCTAAGAAGTATGGAGTCCATGTTTGTGGAGAAGGTGGAGAATATGAAACATTCACTTTGGATTGCCCTCTATTTAAGAAGAAAATAATTGTGTGAGATACCATTTCAGCATTTTTTTCCCTTATGTTAAATTTAAGTGATGGAAGCAACTTAGCATTAAGCTTGAGGCAACTTTTGTTGAAAGAAATAGAACATGTCCTCTAAGTTCACAAACACTCAATTTGTTTAATACCAGTGAAGTCGTCTGAATACTTAAATCAATACCTGACAAGATGAGGCCTTCGTAGAAGGCTATAAACTTTTTAGACATTGCACTTTCGTTTACTTGGTGATTATGGCCTGCAGTAAAACTGGTACCTACACACTGACACTTTTATCCTTTCATGAAGTGTGAATTGCCTGTATTATTTATCTTTCATTACAGCTACATTTGATAAACTGCCACATCAATAGCCTGTGGGTTCCATTAACTCCATCCTCTTTTTCCTTTTTCTTGGTTTTAACAACCTAGAATGATAATACTAAACATTTCTCTTTACTTATTTGGAGTTATTTTTACATATAAACTTTGTTTTTAAATGAATTTAATTCATGATGGGTACTGTGATTTCTTTGCCATAAATTCTTAAAATTAGTGTAGTGAAAAACAGCAACTTTCTTCAGTTTGTTACATTATTACCCACGCTCTAATTTATGTTGCTCTGCTGGTGTGCTAAGAGAGCACTTTATCTGCTTTTTCTAAATTCTCAGGCTTCTGGGAAAAGATTGTCAGAATTATGCTTAATTGAATGGATAGCTTCAATGTTTTCACAATTAAGACTTGACTTCTTTGTACGTGTTAATAAAGAGGGAAAGGTGATTACTCTAATTAGATGTTCCAAAAATACATTTACTTAGTGAAACATAGCAAGACTTTTCATTACTGTACACATTATGTATGTATTATTGTTTATTTCATATTCTTCTAATTTCTTTTCCAGTAATAATATAATGATAATTTATTTGACAAATATTTATCAAGTACCTATTATATCAAAAGCATTCTACTGGGCACCATTGATGCTCAAAGATAGTTTTCTACCCTCAGAGGTGTAAGAGGAAGACACATCTGGGTATAAGTATGGTACAAGGTGGTAAAGGAGAAAAGTCATAAGTTTGTGGAGGGAGATATTTTTTCTGGCCATCAAGATCACAAAATAATTCATGAATGAAATATGCACTAAGTATTATATTGAAGAAAAACATCTGTATGCTAGGGTAAAATTTATAGTATAATGGATAATTATTGATATGGGACTAACCAAATTAGAAAAAACACAACCATCAGAGGAAAACATGTCCAAGAATAATACTTTTTCCATTTGCCTGACAAATTGAGGTTCTCCAGTACCTAGAAGTCTTTATGGACAACCTAGAATTCTAAGACATGTACTGCTTTAGATTACCATGTATAACCAGAATGTCTGTCACAATACTGGATTTTTTTCTCCCTCATTTTGTGGACAAGGAAACCTAAGCCTGTAAAGACAATGGCATGAGGGGAATTAGTTAAAGAGAAGGTATCAGGGAAGGTGTTGTAGAACTCTCTAGTGCCAAAGTAAGCTTTTCGGGGAACTGAATACTCATTTACTAAGGGAAATGATGTGTGTGGAACTCTGCAAATTGCTGTCCTTCTCTGTAGGAGTTCTTCCCATAGCAGGAGAGATGAGGGCAGATGAACACTGCCACTGGGGAAGCACTGCCTCTTAGTTCTCAACTCGCATATCAGCCAATCATCAAATTCTGGGGTTTAAGCATACTCTTTGCTTTTTGTCTAAATAGGCTATGCCTTACTTCAGCTTCCTAACTTTCTTAATTGCTACCTTTTTTCTAGATTGCCTTGCCATTTCTCCTCACTTTGCTAAATCCTTTCATTTTTGAAAGCTCTGGCTGCTATAACCTCCAGTGCTTGGTCTCATACTTAAACTCTCAGAACATAGACATTTATTGTTGTTTATTTTTATTTACATATCCTGTTTCACTTACTTATGTATGGCTTTTTTAGGTTATAAATAAAGTTCATAAGTTGGGAAATATCCTAGGTTAGGGGAAAAAGGATTTCACTTAATGCATACAAAATCTTGGGTGGCGCCTGTGGCTCAAAGGGATAGGGCGCCAGCCCCATATGCCAGAGATGGAGGGTTCAAACCCAGCCCTGGCCAAAAAAAAAAAAAAAAAAAAAATACATACAAAAAATCTTTCCTCCTCCTTAAAATAGAGGTGTGCTTATCATAACTACCTTATCTGCATAAAATGTGATGATGCAAGTGAACCTGCATTGTGCATTCTAAAACTGTTTGTAAAGTCATTTTATTTACAAAGGTAATCTTTCATATGATACAATGAAAAGGTAAATTTAGTCTCTATAGCTAATTTCAATGATTTTCCACTAATAATGCTGGATCCTGTAATTTAGAATTCATTTTGGGGACAATTCGAACAACTTCTGTGATATTTGATGTAATAGTGGTCTGCTACAATTAGCATACAACTAATCATTTATTAGGTATCCCGTTTAAAATGTATAAATCAAATGACTTCTAAGAAGAGAAAAAATAAATGTTGCATCCAAAATTATTTGATTATAATTAAAGATTCATTTGAATTCTATTTGTATAATCAAGTAATTCAGAGAGATGGGGGTGGTTCTAGAAATTTATGATGAGACACATTTTGCCCAAATTTCAATTGACATTTTCAAAATGTAGGAAAAACTGGTCTAAAGTTTTATCTGGAAGTAGTTTTAAAAATCGCTACCTAAAATATTTTACAATTTGATTTTCACATCAATTAGCATGTGAATTCACTTAAGTCTAGATAGTGAATTTTTTCTAGAAAGTGAATTTTTTTCCTTAGAAGCACTCATAACCTAGCTTTCAAGAAAAGAGGGTAATTGTAAAAAACTTATTTTCTAATTACTTATTTTATATACGTATATATGTATATAAACACACACACAGGGTGTCCATAAAGTTCATATGTAATTTTAAATTTAAATATATATATTTAATAAGAAGTAAAACGAAAATCCTTAAGTTGTGTTAATGAAAACAATAATTTTCTTCTCCCTGTTAATCCACACATTTTTTCGATGGCAGTATTTGAGACAATTTTATATTTCTATTTGAATTGTCAATATTAACAATACTGCTGCTACAAAGTTGTTACTTATGGATTAGATGGAAAATGAAAGAATAAGAAGGAAGGAAGAGAAGACTAAATTCCATGGTTAAAACACTGTACACTCATTTTCCCTTTCTCCACCTATTCACATCTGCCATCCCCACCCCCACCCCATCCCCGCCAGGTGTGACTCAGTGCTAAGCAGCGTAATGTGGTGTTTGAAGGTGAGAATAAACCAAGGACTTTACCTTATATGCCTTCTCCCATTGATTCTGTAGCACCGGGGAATTTATTTAAATTTACAAACTGTTTTCTTTGTATTTAAAATTTCAGGCCTACTGGCCTTTATTTTTATTATGTTAGAGATGTTATATGGTATTATTGGAATATATGTGTGTATACATAAATATGTGCATTATGCATGTATGAGAAAGTATATACAGCCAGGCATCATATGATGACAGGGATGTATTCTGAGATAATGTGTCATTAGACTTGCTTTGTCTTTGTGCAGACATCGTGGGGTGTGCTTACACAAATGTACAAGGTATATCCTACTGCACACCCAGGCTGTGTGGTATAGCCTATTGCTCCTGGGCTACAAACATGTACAGCCTGTTACTATGCTGAATGCTGTAGGCAGTTCTAACACAAGGGTAGGTATTTGTGTATTAAAACATAGAAAAGGGACAGTAAAATATGGTATAAAAGATAAGAAATGGCATACCTGTATAGGTCACTTGGCACAATGGAGTTTGCGAGACTGACAGCTGTTATGAGTGAGTCAGTGAGTGAGTGACTATATAGTCATTTGTACAACAAATGTCTAAACAATAACCAGAGCCTGTACTCTGTACTAGGCTAGGGTAGGGTGGAACAGGGACAGTCAAACAAAGATGAACAAAACTGGTTCCTTTCTCAGAAGGAAGACAGGCACACAAATACATATGTAAAACGTATGGACATGTTGTGAAAAGGCTATAAATGGAATACTGAAACACCTATAGGAGAAAACTAGCACCGTCTGAGGCTGTTAGGAAAGGCTTTATGGAAATAACATTTGAGATGTCTGCAAGGATAAGTGTGAGTCCATAGGGAATCTCTGTGTACATTTTAATGAATATGGAAACCATATGTTTGAACAAGAGAGGTAAGCAGTCCCTCAGCCCCCAGCTAGCACAGTTGCCTTTTTATAGGAGAAGTGGGAACAAAGACTATGGCTATGTTTCAAGAGAGAATACCAGTTTTATTTTTTTTTCTTTTGAGGTGAGACGTAGGTCCTGACCCCGCATCTCAGGAGCCTGTTATCAGGGAAGAGTGGTTCAGTCCAGACTCAGCTGCCCTTTTGATGTTGTAAGTAGGCGTGAAAGGGAACATAAGCAAATTCATGGCGGTGGAAAAGCCTCAGCTGTATGAGAAGTGGTGACCATCATGCTGATTACTCATATTAATAGGGAAAGGAGAGAAGGACAACCACCTGGAAGGTCTTTTTTGCTTCCATTATTGGTCCTAATTTTCTGGGTTAATCTGAGGATATTCTGGCAGATCCTTATTTTAAGATAAAGAGAAATCCATAAAGCAAACAGAAAACAGAGATCTTGAAAGTTGAGTGTCAGATGATAGTTTACAAAAGAAAGAAGAGCAATAGTGGCATTATTCTGTGTGAAACTAAAAACTGTTCCTTTGCAATCTTATCAGTCAATCAATTAAAGATTATGGACTTAACAGAATCCATAAAAATCACAGTCGTCATCAGTTAGTGCTCAGAATGTTACATATTCTCTCTGGATAACAATCTTGATTCAGAATTTAGTAATCACATCAATTAAGTAATTTATTTGCTGTCATCCTGTTTCTGTGGGGGATAACTGGCATGAGAAGGGAGGATCTGAAATCCTTTCTACAGAGATAGTATTGGTTCAAGGTAATTATAATTTTGGTGAACTCCATTGTCAAGAATATCAAAACCAAGCTGCCTACACTAGGTATAGTTAAAGCTCAGGGTCAGTTTCTAAGGCCAACATCAGGAACAGAGAGATTAAATTTTAAGGTAAGAGCAAGATCATGAACAGGAATAGAGGTTTGAATCTAATTGAGGAGCCAAGATAGGACTAGAGCAGACAACCCTGGAGGAAACGAAGAAACAACAAGGCTAGGGCTAAAAAACCACATGGGAGTCAAACCAAAGGAACAGCTGATAGCAAGCAAGAAAGCTTCCTTTGGACTTTCTTTTTCCTCCTCCTCCTCATCACACCTGGAGACATCTTTTGGTTGATATGGCCTGTAAAGGCAAGACATATCTTTCCATCAGGATCTTGACTCTTTAATGATTCTATTTCTGTTATATTGTAAATTGCTTTTCCTTTAATGTCATAGAAGTCCCTTTCAATGTTATTTTTCCTTTTTTTTTCTTTTTATTAAATCATAGCTTTGTACATTAATGTGATCATGGGGCACCATACACTAGTTTCATAGACCGTTTGACACATTTTCATCACACTGGTTAACATAGCCTTCCTGGCTTACAAGGGTATATGTGAAACTTAGTAAATGTGGAATGTAAATGTCTTAGCACAATGTTATTTTTCCTAAGCATTCACAAGATAGATATTTTATAGTAAAAGTTCATGAATGATAATTTGTTTTTCTAAAAATCATCAAACATACTTTTTTCTCAATCTTGGATCTTTCAAGTGGAAAGTAAACATGTTTTGCTTATGAAATTTTAATATTTTAGAGCCAAATATTTTGAGATCTCTATTGTTGCTGAGTAACTTTGTATCACAAGAGTTGAATCAAGAATGTATTTAGATTAGTGGCAAACATCAAAGTAAGGATTTGCTCTGCTGTACTACAGTGGTCAAAATCTAATAATCTATTAATATAAGCAATGGAACAACTTCCCAAGGCATTAAAGAGAAATGAGGAATTTCTATTTTTAAATTTTCAGTTGAAATGCAAAATACTGCTCACTTAATAAACAATAAAAAATAATTAGTTATGAGAATTTCACACATAATCTTAGTTATTTATATGTGCTTTACAGGGTATCTTTGATAAAACTTGACTTAATTTACATGTATCCATATGGTGCCAGCAAGCAGTTCATACCATTTTACCTCAATGTGGTAATTACTATGTCAGATAATCAATTTTAATAGCAATGATATTGCAGTGTGAAGAGTTCATCTAAAGCTTAAAAACCATCACCAGAACTTCTTTTGTGAAGGATAATTGAGATTTTGTCTGAAACACTGAATGAATTACCTCTTGAAAATGAAAAGAACAATGAAGATAAAGCTCTAATGTTTAATTCTTAGCCCATATCAAAAAAATTTGCAAAAATGCAATTGAACAGAAGTTTAAGTCTCAAAATTATTTGGAGAGCTTTAAGTGAATCTGAAAGTTGAACAGTGTGTCCAAGTAAAGATGAAAAGCTTCATTATTTTTTCCTAAAGCGTTAGTATTCTTGATCTTTTTCCTAATTACATATTGGATTTTTAAAATACATGTGAATATGTTATACACTGGTAAAAGGATTTTTGGTCTTTTCTAGTTCAGTAGTGGGAGTGATTTACTATAACTTCTGTAGTAGATAAATGCAACATAAAACTTTTGTATTTTAGGGATTCATCCAAAGTAGTCATACATTCAGCTGATGCATTTGCACCTGTGGCTTATCTACGCTTTTTAGAATTGCACTTGGAGAACAAGGCAAGTAAAACTAAGATTGTTATTTTATTCCAAAGCTGAGATATGCTCTGTATATATAATTCTATAACAGAAAATGACAGGATAAAGAAAGTTGATTTTAGCACTGGTGATTTTTTACTAAATCAATAGCTAAGAATTTTATAAATTTTTATATTTTGAGAACTATATCATACAAAAGGTTTTGTATTTCTAAAGGGTTTGTAGATCAATTGAAAAGGTGTGATATCTACATTTAACAGTGAGAAAGCAGGATAATATAAATCCATATATTAAATTATCTGACAAGATAAGAATTAGTTCATTGTATATAGCATTAGGAGAAAGGTTTGAAGATAAATTACATCATCATTATATCAAACCTAAGAGGAAAAGAAGTAAAACCTTTCCAATAATGTCCATAGGAACAGAAGTACAAGTCGAAAATGGAAAGTAAAGTTGAAGTGCAATGTAGAGTTTTATTTAAAATATATTGATTTTCAATATACAGTAGCATTTCAACTGAAAGATGTCTTGTAGAATAAAGATCTGCTTGAGATCCTTTCATTAAAAGGTCTGATCCTTGAGATGTTGCTTTATACGTATTACCATAGAAATGATAGCTGAAATTACATGAGGAGGTGGGAGTAGCGACAGAAAAAGAATTAGACAACATCTTCTGTATTTTCAGTACGCATTCCCCAAGTCTACAGACACAGCCCTACTTGCATATACTATATGATAGGGAATTTAAAGGATTAAGAAGATTAACAAGAATTCAACAAAGATAAGAATAGTAATGCCAGAAATCTTAGAAAGAGAAAGTTTACCCAAATAATAGTTACTGGTGTCACTCCTTTGGAAAAATGACAATGGACAGGATTGAAAATAGGTCATTAACTTGGGTTTAGTGATGACTATTGGTGACCTTTTACCAAAAGCTGGTAACGCTCAAGAGAATGAAGTTATACTATCCAAACATCTTTCAGACTCAACCCTACTGCTAGGCCTCTACAATTTTTGCTGCCTTGTAAACACATGGTAAACCAAAACCACCAGATCCTTGTGTACACACTCATCACCTTGTTCTGGTTTTTCAGCAGTCTTTATGGTTGATTTGTGCTATTGCAAATAGCAGTGTTACTTCTTTAAGGTAGGGTGTTTACTGACACTGAATAAACTTGGTGCATTTTCTTTCTTTCTTTCTTTTTTTTTTTTTTTTAGGTGTCCCCGGTGCCTGAAAACTACAGAACATCTAATTATATACATAATTCATGAAAAGCATTTTTTTCCTTGTTCACTCAGCTGCCATTTCTATACAAGTAATTACACGTGTTTTCTCAATTATTATGATCAGTTGTTTTCACATTACCATTTTTTTTTTATTTTGTAGAAAATATAACTTAATCAGGAGAAGTTAATGGAACCATTTATTAATTATGAAGATATCAATGGGTTATACATTATTACTGCCAACTTCCTCATAATTCACTTTGTCTTTTGTTAACAAATCTCCCAATGACCTGTATGTAATATGTGCCTCTTATTTTTCCTTTTATTTCACCTGTAATCCTCATTCTGTAACATTTGTTTTCTTTTATCATACTAGTTTCTTTACCTCCTTCCCTCCTTCTTGTTGCCTTCTCTGCCAATAATGTCATGATACAGAGGCATTTGAAAATGCAGATGAAAGAAAGGATGGTCACTTTATTTATCCAGTTAGACTTACTCTACTGGATGTCACCAAAGTGACGTATCATTTTGGTTTTGAATGTATTGATGGTTCAAGAGTTTCAATGTTACTGTGTGATAAAGAAAAATGTCAGTAACTCTTACTCATTATTTTATAATTGTTTTAAACATGTAATTTTTAAGTATTACTTGTGTTGACCTTAGACAACTTTTTATTTTAAAAAATGCTTTATTTTTAGGACAGTTATAGGTTCAAAATAGAGCAGGAAGTACAGAGTTCTGATACACCTACCCTCAGCCTTCACACATCTTCCCCAACTATCAACGTCCAGCAACAGAATGGTGCATTTGTTGAACCTACATGGACCTTTATAACCCTAAGTCAGTCTTTTACTTTAGAGTTTACTTTTGATGTTGTACATTATATCAGTTTTGACAAATGCATAGTAGCATGTATCCACTATTACTGTATTATACAGAATAGTTTCACTCCCTTAAAAATTCTTTGTGTTCAACTGTTCATCCTTCCCTGTCTTCTAACTCCTGGTAACCACTGATGTTTTGACTGTGTTCATAGTTTTGCTTTTTCCAGAAAGTCATGCAGGGGAGATGATGCAGTATGTAGCCTTTTTAGATTGGCTTATTTCACTTATTATGGTTTCCCCACTTCTTTTCATGGATTGGTAGCTCATTTTGGTTTCCCCATTTCTTTTCATGGATTGGTAGCTCATTTCTTTTTGGTGCTGAATAATATCCATTGTTTAAACATATCCATTTATCCAGGCACCTACTAAAAGACATCTTGGTTCCTTCCACATTTTGGGAATTATTCATAAAGCTGCTATAAACAGCCATGTGCAGGTTATTTGTGAACATAAGTTTTTGGTTCATTTGTGTAAATACCAAGGGGCACAATTACTGGATCATATGGTAGGAGAATGTTTACATTTTAAACTGCCTATCTGTCTTCCAATGTAGCTGTACTATTTTGTATTCCTACCAAAAATGAACGAATTTCTGATGTTCTACAACCTCAACAATATTGAGTGTTGTAAGAGTAGGCTTAAAGTGTTGTCTCATTATTGTGTTAGTTTGCAATTCCGTAAACATACATGATATTGAGCACCTTTTAATTTTTTTTTTTTTCCATCTTTGTATCTTTTGTGAGGTTTCTCTTGCAGGTCTTTTTGCCCATTTTTAATTGGGTTATTTGTTTTTTTATTATTGAGTTTTAAGAATTCTTTGTATATGTTGGATAACAGGTCTTTATCAAGTATGTCTTCTGCAAATATTTTCTCCCTTTCTGTTGTCTGTCTTCTCTTTCTCTTAGCACTGCCTTTCAGAGAGCAGAAGTTTTTCATTTTAATGATGCCACCTTATCAATTATTTCTTCTTGTATCATCTTTTGGTATTGTATCTGAAAAAGTTATCACCAAACCGAAGGTCATCTAGATTTTCTCCTATGTTACATTTTAGGAGTGTGATGGCTTTATGTTTTATACATAGGTCTGTGATATGTTTTGAATTAATTTTTTATAAAAGATGTAAGATCTGGGGATATATATTTTTATATGTAAATATCCAATTATTTCAGCCGCATTTGTTGAAAAGACTGTGTTTTTTCCATTGTTATTGCCTTGTTCTTTTCAATATTGTGTGGTCTTTTTCTGAGTTCTCTAATCAGTTTCGCAGATCTCTTTGTTCTTTTGCCAGTGCTACAGTGTTGATTACTGTAACTTTAAGGTAAGTCTTGAAGTTAGATAGTGTCATTATTTGAACTTTATTATTCTTCTTCAATATTGTGTTGACTATTCTCTGTCTTTTGCCTTTCTATATAAACTTCATAGGCAATTTTTCAATATCTACAATTTTTCAATATCAATTTTATCAATAACACAGTGGGATTTTGACTGGGATTGTGTTCAATGTATAGATCAAGTTGAGAAGAATTGACATCTTGACAATGTTGAGTCTCTTTATCCATAAACATGTAATATCTCTTCATTTAATTCTTTGATTTCATTCACTGGAATTTTGTTAGACATCTTTTTTTAACTGCCTTATTACGACTTAATATGTTAAATGTTACCCCTATGACTATTTGAGGTTTTTGTTTTATTTGTTTTGTTTTGTTTTTAATATTGTCTTTCTTTGTAGTTTTTATTTTCCTGCTCAAAATTTCATAATAGTGCTAAGTTATTTTCTAAATGAATGAGATGATGAGGCATAAGCTGAAGGCCGTCTGATATATTGACACAATGGGCCTTTTCAGTCTTGCTCTCAGGACTTCCCTGCATGAACCTTTTGTTCTCATTACACTGAACCAATGGATACTGCCTCATGCCTTCTGCTTCTCTCTTGCCTTTGCTTATTTTATCCCATCTCTTATCCTTTCCTCTTCTCTTTCTTTAACTGTTTACATCCTACCCACATACAAGATTGAACTCAAATAGTCATACATTTAGCCACATGAAATGAACTGTCATAACACTTCATTTCTTCCTTACTTATGACAAATTTACTCTGCTTTCTATTATAGTTAGGGACTTATTATTCTTCTAGGTCACAAATGCTGGAGGACTGTTCCTTTTTCATCTTCTACCCTTTGTAACAGATATGAGTCCTGCAATAAGAACCTTTTAATTTAACCAATTATTATTTTCATACTGAATTTTTTCTTCATACAGAATCTCAGAGACATGGGTTTCCATTTCATGTTGCATACCATTTAATGAGAGCCCTGCCTTGTTTATCTTTTTTTCCTTGTTATTAGTCAAAAATGCTGTAAGTAAACTAGAATATAAAGTACAATATTTAGAGAGATTGTCAATATAAATTTTAAGTTATCACTTAGATTTTCACTTTACATATGACCCTTAAACTTTTCTATTAAATAATTAATCTACTTAAATTATACCTCTAAGTTAAAATCTTAAATAATTTATATGAGTATAAAAATGATGTGAAATAAACATCGGATCCCAAACAAAATAACTGAATAATAGAAAGCTCTGGGTTATAAATGGGGAAATATATTAAAATTTCTTTGGGGCCCTGACTTTATTGCTTATGGCAAACCTGATGCTAAAATGTACCATACATCACTACAGTGACAGGCTTGAGAAAATGAAAAATCCAAAGCTTTACATAAATCAACTAAAAAATCATATTAAAATGTGTAACCTTTAGCAGAAAATTCAGGACTTTTACTTGTAACTATTCAGAAGCTCTTTCTTACTTTATTATTGTTTTAATTTTCAAACAGCTTCATGGAAGGTAGTTTTTTTAATTAATTATTTGCAAAGCTATTGTATTTATAAAGAGATACAATTCACAGTTCTTTAACCCCAGTTTTACTAATATTCCCTACTATTACTTAGTACTTAATTTTGCTTTTATTGAAATGATTTCCTAAGTACTAATATATCCTACAATCATTTTGTTGAAATAATAATAAAGGCTCACATTTCTGAAAGTTGTAACCTTTACAGGCATTATCAGTCTCACAGCCCATTCTTGGCTTTTTCATTTTGTTTGTTTTATTTCATATATATCATCAAATGTCTTGAAAAACTTTGTAACATTTAATCATCTCTGTGCTCTTATTTTTCTGTACACTCCAACATATACCTAAGATTACATACTCTTTTTAAAAAACTGTTAGGTCTGTGTGGGATTCACTATAAATATAGACAAATTACAGAAGTAATTCTAGTCTTTGCCAGTAATTGTTATCCCCAGTGTTTTGGTAATGGTGACAGATATCACTCGTTTGGCTAATCTGAAGCATAATTTATTGATGATTTGAGGTAAACAAAATGTGTAAGTTATGATCCTGTTTTTTCTAAAACCAGTATTGGAAAGAAGAGTTTATATGTTTATGTTTTAATGAGAATGATAAGAGATGACATATAATCACCAGACTGACAGTAATGAATTTTTTTTATTTTATTTTTTTTTTATTAAATCATAGCTACGTACATTGATATGATCATGGGGCATCATACACTAGCTTTTTCATAGACCATTTGATACATTTTCATCCCAATAGTCAACATAGCCAACATAGCCTTCCTGGCATTTTCCTAGTTACCGTGGCATGACATTTACATTTCACATTTGCTGAGTTTCACACTTACCCTTGTAAGGTGCCCCGTAGTTGTAATTCCACCAATACCCCTCCCACCACCCCCCTCCCCCCTCCCTCTTCTCCCTTTCCCCCTTTCCCCTATTTTTCTTTTTCTTTGGGCTCTAGGAATTGAGTCATTTGCCAAGAAAATATTCATTTAAAAAGAATTATCTTTTTCCATGCATGCTCTGGGTGTGTGTGTGTGAAGAAATAAAAAATAACTTAAAAATGATATTGTCTCTTTTACTCATAATTAGAATAGATAACAATATCCAAGATTGCCTGTGTTGACTGTCAAGCTTATTGTCACCAAGACCTGATCTTATTGAGTATGTTGGGAACTTTTAGTGGAAAAGTTAAGTTAATGGCTTGATCTTTCCTTTCCCAGTGACCATAGTTTGTGAGTCTGATTGTGTGTGGACATGTGTGTGTAAATCTATGCATGCACACTCACACACTCAACTCCTCAGAAAATCCTATATTGTAGAAATTATGTCATTTTAGATATAAGAGTTATGATGTAAGTATTCAAAGACAGTGTTTGTACAAGATTTGACTGATTCTGAAGCCTATGAGATTTTCACATCCAAAATAGTAGAAGAGTTTCATTTCTCATGCCAACAATATTAGTGGCTAAATAGAGTACAGTCTTGAGAAGGATTCTGGGGATATTCTTTACCCAGAGAGAAAGAGTGCCATCAACATCTGCCAATAACCTCAGGGAGAATGAATGTCACCAGTACAATGTAAAATATTTGAAACTGCTCCTGACCCACAATGAGCAAATTTCTGTGCAAAATTCCATCAAGCTTTTCTGGTAAAACTATTTCTTTCTCCTTCAACGAAATTTGTGGTGTTCTTAAGATTTTATCTATGAATGGTGTCAAGATATTGACTCTTCCAGGCAACATGCATGTTGAAGAAGTGAGGTGACACCTGAGGGTGGTAGCGAGACTGAAGTGAATTTATAACAGCTCCCTAAACTAGACAAGAGGTTACTATTTACACCGGACTAGAAATAACAGCTATGTGAGTGGTCCTATAATGTTTTCTCTAACAAAGATTTTACATGAGAGAGCGCTTAATGTGAAACAGCTTCATGGACAATTTAGATAAAATCCGCATTTTGGTGACAGAGAAGTGCTGAGTGAATGCTTTCTATTCAATTCTTCTTAGAGAGTTCTAGACCCATGGAAAACATGGAAAGAAAAGCAATTTATAAGATAATTTCTCCAGGCTTCATTTACCCCACTGTACGCAAGGCATTGTGACAGTTTAAGAGTCATTGCTTTGGAAACAAATGGCAATTACGAATGAAGGCAGATGATTTGATTTTGTTATTAAGTCTGAGGTAATTAGAGACATAATTTGATTCCCTCTAATATGGCTATTAAGTACAAAGTCATCAAGAAAGCCCAAGATGCTAGTATAAATGGAGGAAGAAAATGCTGAGAATTCCTCTCTAACTTCTTTCAAATCCTGCTGCTGTCATTTCCCTGCCCCAAGGTATTACTTTAGCACAGACATTATTGTGATAGTTTATATTCAGGTATCACTTCATATTTTTTAATGTGCTGTTCCACCAATTGCCTAACCTGAGCTGGACAATAGTCTAATCCACTGAGGAATGGAAGCTTATTCTATGCCCATTTTACATTTGAAGAAGTTGACATTTAGTGAGATCAAGTGATGAGAACATTATCACCTGAATCCGAAGACATAGAATAGTCATTAAAAACACAAAGCTCTTTCAGTTTGTTTCTCTAACATAGGATGAATCTAGTTTCAACATGAAAAATAAAAAGAAATGCTATTGGGTAATCCAATGGAATGTATTATATTCCATTTATTATGTATTAATTAATTATGCTATTATTAGTTATCGTATTAATTTATTATTGTATAGCTCTAAAATATTATTCATACATCCCTACTCATCCCCCTAATCACACAAAGAAATGTTCTTATTCTTCATTATGGCAGGTCTCTTACATCTCATTCATTCTTCCATCATCCATCTATCCATCTACTGTAGCCACTGCTACACTGGTCACCCTTCCCATTATCAAAATGGCACTGAAAAAAAAAAAAAAACTGTACATTTTTTCATTTTAAGTTTTTGTTTTCCAGCTAAAGGAGACAATTTTAATCTTATTAAAAATGACCAAAGGAATGTGTAAGACTACAGATTCATAGCATGTGCCCATAGAAAGTGACACTATGTTGGTCTTCATTTGGGATCCAGAAATATGCATTTTTAATAAATACTGTAGAAAAATTCAATTCAAGTTATTTTCAGACCTGAAATTAAAGAAGTAATAGAACTAGCATAATTGGAAAGTTACAAATGCTCTTCATTCTTAAAATTTTGTGGGCATTCTTCTTTATCTACATTCTCATTTCTTAAATGGTAATATTCTTCCTACCAATGACATTCCTGGAATGGATAAATACATCCAGCAAAACCTCAGGTTACAAAATCAAGGTACACAAATCAGTAGCATTTCAATATACTAATAACAGTCAAACTGGGGGCTAAATCAAGGATTTAATTCCATTTACAATAGCTACAAAGAAAGTAAAAGACCTAGGAATATGCATAAGCAAGGAGGTGAAAGAGCTCTACAAGGAGAAACACAAAACGTTGACAAAAGAAATCATAGATAATACAAACAAATAGAATATATGCATATTCATGGATCAGTAGAATCAACATCATTAAATTACCTATAACGTCCAAAATGATCTACAGATTCAATGCAATCCCCATCAAAATACCACCAGTATACTTCACAGATTTAGAAAAAGTAATTCTATGCTTCATTTGCACCAAAAAGAGCCCAAAAGTCAAAGTAATCTTAAACAAAAAGAATAAACCTAGAAGCATTATATCACTGGATTTGTAACTATACTATAAACCTATATATAGTAAGCCGATCACCTTGGTAGTGGAATTAAAGTAGAGACATAGATCATTGAAACAGAATAGAGAACCCATAAATAATACCACCTACAGTTAGTTACAAGTAACTGATCTTCAACAAACCAAACAATACCATATGCTGGGGAAGGGAAGTCCTATTCAAGAAATTATACTAGGAAAACCGGATAGTCACATGCAGGAGAATGAGACAGGGCACCTGTATCTCCCACTCACAAAAATGAATTCAAGTTGAATTACAAAAAAAAAAAACATAAATATAAGTCATGAGGTCATAAAAATTTTAGAAGAAAACATAGAAAAACTCTTTTAAACATTGGTTTAGGCAAAGAATTTATTACTAAGACCCCAAAGGCAAGTACAGACACAACAAAACAAATCAATGGGAGTTAATTTAATTAAAAAGATGTTGCACAGCAAAGGAAATAACCTACAGAGTCCATAAGCAAAATATAGAATGAAAGGAAATTTGCAAGCTATGCATCCAATAAAGGGCTAATATCCAGAATCTACAAAAAAAAAAAAAAAAAAAAAAACCTCTAATAAATCAGCAAGTAAAAAACAAATGATTCCATTAAAAAGTGAGCAAAAGATGTGAACAAAAGTTTTTCAAAAGAAGATAGACAAATGTTGAGCAAACATATTATAAAAATGCTCAATACCACTAATCATCAGAGAAATGAAAATTAATACCACCATGAGATACCATCTTTCCTCTGTCTGAATCTCTTGGGGGCAGGACACAAATATAAGAGGAACTTTATCTAACAAATGCAATCAATGTGACCTAATTCTTTGTACCCTCGATGAATCTCAAACAATAAAAAAAGAGACAAAAACAAACAAACAAACAAAAAAAAAACACTCAGAGCTTGAACACAAGGGTCTCAAGCTAACCCCATCATTTAAAGAGGTAGAGAAGAGACTAAGGGCAGAGCAATCACTTAGGGAGATATGAGAGTATGTGGCATGAACAAACATACAAATTATAGGCATTCCTCAGGGAAAAGAAGAAAGTGCTGCATACATGGAAAATCTATTTTAGGGGATTATTAGGGCAGACTTCTACAGTATCACCAGAGGTCCAGACATCCAGATACAAGATGTTCATCGAACTTCAGAAAGATTCATGGAAAATAGGACATCTCCAAGACACGTAGTCAACCTGGCCAAAGTCAGGATGAAAGAGAAAATTCTAGAGCCAGCTAGATGTAAGCAACAACTCACCTATGAGGGAAAACCCATCAGGATAACAACAGATTTCTTAGTGTAAACTTTACAAGGCAGAAGCGAATGTGCCCCCTAGAAAAAGATTAAAAAAATAAAAATTCAAAGAACAATAGCTGCTGCCATGGATACAGAAAAATAAAATGCTGTACACAGTTGGTGGAACTACAAATTTGCACCATGTCTATGGAAAACAGTATGAAGATTCCTGAAAGAAATGTATGTAGACTTATCCTTCTTTCTACCAATCCTCTATGAGGTATCTACCCAAAGGAAATGAAGTCATTTTATGAAAAAGACACCTTCAATGTAAATTAATATGAAAATAATTCATAGTTGCAAAGATATGGAATCACCTTAAGTGCCCATCAATTCATGAGTAGATAAAAAAAAGTCACACACACATACACTCACACACATGAGAGTAGATCATTAAGTTCATGAACTAATGAAAAAGTGCTATATACTTTATTGCTGGATGAACTGGACAGCCTTATCCTATGTGAAATATCTCAGGAATGGAAAAAGAAATACCACATATACTTTCTATTAATTAGGAGCTGAACCATGGCACACAGGTGCACAAAGAGTGGTAAAGGACATGGGAGATCCGGAAGGGGGAAGGAGCGGGAAGGGATGAGGAATAAAAATTTACCTATGAGGTACAATAATAGAATTCTGGGGAAGGCCACACTAAAAGCCTCCACTTAAGCATTATACAATGTGTCCATGCAGCAAAAATACTTGCAAATCTTTATTATTTTGAAATTAAAAACAAAGGTGTCTCTAGACTTTGCATTCTGATACTACCTTAGGGAAGGTCATAGAGACGTGTCCAGTAAATGTACTGTGCACAACAGCTCAAGAATGTGTCATTCAGCATGCTTGTTCACACACTTAGGTTTTTATCCTTTATTGGGTGATCCCCCACCTATACACGGGTACATAATAGCCCAAATGGATACTTCAGTATAAAAGTTCACTGATATCTTCTATTACTAATATTGGAGCTTCACTTCAGTATTGTCATCTGTAATAAGATATAATAAATATTATTTGCCAGTGATTCTTACAGGGTCATTTGAGATAAGAATTAATCTTTTTTTTTTTTTTTTTTTTTTGAGGGGGGCCAGGGCTGGGTTTGAACCTGTCACCTCCAGTATATGGGGCTGGCGCCTTACTCCTTTGAGCACAGGTGCCACCCTAAGCATTAATCTTTTTAAAGATATTTTACCTGGTTGACAGAAAATTTGAGGAGAAAATACAGAGATCTCACATATGCCTTGTCCCAATCTCTCCTCTATGTCCATCACCAGTTCCCCCTGATATTAAGATCTTCCATTATGGCAGTACATTTGTTACAATTGATGAACCAATAAGATTGCAATTTTTTTGTTAACTAAAGTCCATGCTTTATATTATATTATATTTTTGTATTGTACATTCGTATAAGTTTTGACGAAAGAAAATGCCATTTATACACTAGAAGTAACATCATACAGAGCGCTTGTCCTACATGAAAACCCCAAATGTCTCCCGGTTTATTCATCCCTCACTTCCTCTGAACTCCAGGCAACCACTGATTTTTTTTTTTTTTTTTTAGACAGAACCTCAAGCTGTCACCCTGGGTAGAGTGCTGTGGCATCACAGCTCACAGCAACCTCCAACTCCTGGGTTTAAGCAATTCTCTTGCCTTAGCCTCTCAAGCTGCTGGGACTATAGGCACCCACCACAACCCCATTTTTTGGTTGTGGTTGTCATTGTTTGGCAGGCCTGGGCTGGATTGGAACCCACCAGCTCTGGTGGCTGGCACCTTAGCCACTTGAGCTGCAGGCACCCAGCCATCCACCAATCTTTTAACTGCCTCTACAGTTTTGCTTTTTCCAGAATGCTATACAGTTGGAACTATACAGTTATAGACTTTCTGACTAGATTTTTTTTCACTTAGCAACCTGCAATTAGCATAGGTTTCTCAATGTCTTTTCATGGGTTGATAGCTCATTTACTTTTATCACTAAATAATATTTTGCTATATGGATATACCTCAGTTTGTTTATGAATTTATTTAGTGAAGGACAGCTTGGTTGCTTCCAGTTTTTTTTTTTTTTTATGAATAAAATTGCTGTAAATATTCATGTGTGTGTTTTTTTGTGGACATGATTTCAACTCACATGGGTAAACACTGAGGAGCATAACTTCTGCATCATTTAATTATCCAATGTTTAGCTTTACAAAAACTGCTAAATTATCTTTCAAAATGGCTGTAACATCCTACATTCCCATCAGCAATGAAAGAGAATTCCTGCATTTGGCATTTGTGTTTTAAATTTTAGTTATTCTATAATAATTAATAGGCTTACAGTAGTATCTAATTGCTGTTTTAATTTGTAATTCCTTAATAAAATATAGTATGGAGCATCTTTTTATATGCTTATTTGACAACTTTGGTGAGGTCAGTTAAGATCTTTTTTCCCCACATTTTAAAAATTAATTGTATTCTTCTTGTTAAGTTTAAATATATCATTTATCATATAGGTGCTTGTTAAATATTTTTTCCCACTCTATGATTTTTCTTTCACCTAAGTGTGTCTTTCAAAAAGAAGTAGCTAATATTAATGGAGTGTAACTTATCAATTATTTTCTTTCATGGTTCATAGTTTTGGTGTTGTACTTAAAAGCTCGTTGTCAAACTCAAAGTCATTTATTCTTTTACATGATTTAGAAGTTGTATAGTTTTGTGTTTTACATTTAAATCTATGATCCATTTGAAGTTAATGTTTGAAAAATCTGTGTCTAGTTTCACTCTCTTACATATGGATATCCAGTTGTCCCAGCACTATTTGTTAAAAAGACAATCCTTTCTCCAGTGAATTGCTTTTGTGTCTTCATCAAAATTTAGTTGACTAAATTTGCGAGAGCCTATTTCTTGGCAACCTATTCTATTCCATTTATCTATATGTCTATTATTTCACCTATCCCACACTACCTTGGTACTATAGCTTTATAATAAGTCTTAAAGTTGAATACTGTCACTCTTCCAACTTTGTTCTTCTTTCAACAAGACATGGGCTCTTAAGACTTTGCTCTTCTATATAAACTTGGAATCAGTTTGTTGATATCCACAAAATAATTGGTTGGAATTTTGTTTGGGATTGTGTTGTAACTATGCACCTAGTTGGGAAGAGCTGATATACCAATAACATTGAGTCTTTCTAATTATGGACCTGGAATACCTCTCCATCTATTTAAATCTTGATTTCTTTATTCAGAGTTCTATAGTCCTCCTCATACTTATACATGTTGTTTGAGTTATAATTCACTATTTCATTTTTCATGTTAATATAAATCATAAATTATATTTCATTTTAAATTTCTAAAGTCATTTTATCATTGCTGATTTATAGAAAAGAAATCAACTTTGACATATGAGCTTTTATAATGAAAACTTGCTCTACTCACCAGTTTGAGAAATACTTTTCTTTCTTTTTGTTTTTATTTTCTACATATTTTCTTTATGCCATCTGTGTACAAAGATGGCATATTTCTCCCTTCATAATCTGTATATCTTGAATTTCCTTTAATTTTCTTATTTTATTAATTAGGATTTCCAGTTTGATACTGAATAGGACTGGTGAGAAGGAACATCGTTGCCTTTTTCCAGATCTTAGGGGTATAGTATGCAATTTCTCATCATTAAGTATGTCACCTATAGGTTTTTGGTATATGTTCTTTATCAAGTTGAAGAAATAGCCCTCTATTCCTAATTTTCTGAGAATTTTTGTTACGAATGGATGTTGGATTTAGTCAAATGGTTTCTTCGCATTATTGATTTAATAATGATTTTTCACCTGTAGCCTGTTGGTGTGATGAAATACATTAATTGATTTTCAAATGCTGGAAATACATTAATTGATTTTTATTTTAAAATGTTGATTAAAACACATTTTTCAATGTAATCTCATACACTCACTGTAACATTTGAAATCAAGGCATTGTTAACCTGCATTCCTCCAGACAAAAAACAAAACAAAACAAAACAAAAATAACAAAAAAACACCAGATACAAATAGAAATGGAAAGGATGCTACATAGGAAGAAGAGCAACACAGAGGAAAGTAGGCTGCTTACCCCTGGGGGTGCTCTGCTTTGGGACTGTTTCTTGCTTTGTGATGAATCACAGGAGACTTTTTAAAAATAGGTCCTCATAGTCAGTTGTCTACATACTTACCATTCCTTTAATAAATCCAACAAGTTCATCTTCATAGTAACTACATACATCTAATGATGTAGATGGTGCAGTTCACATTTGCCATCAAGGGTGGTCTCTCCTAATAAAAAGACAATTTGGTAATTTTAACCATGTTGAATTTGTGATGTCATACATATGCTTAAAATTTTGTTTAAACTGTGAGGTATAAATGGACATGAAGCTAAGATTGCCATCCTCATGGAACTGGGAGCCTATTTGGGGAGATAAAACTAAATGAAAACTACCCAGGCAGGAAATGACCTTTATACACTCAAGTGTCGACCCAAATTTTACACAAAAATAAACATTTTATGAGGTCAGGAAAGTGAAACCAGAGTAGACAGAAGATGGGCAGAAGGAGTGGGAAATGGGGATTTTCCTTTGGCTCCTTGGCTAAGGAGGGAAAATGCCCAGCAGAGAGGGAGAGGGCAGACATCTAAAGCATGTTATAAGGGTAGAGGCCACTCCTGCCAGGGTATGAGGAGTTTTATCTTGAGAAACCTCTAAGGAAAGAGCTCATCAGGCAGGCACAATGGCTGAGCAAAAAAAAAAAAAAAGCCTTTGTCACTGAAAGAATGTTAATACAGTATATTACAGTAATTCAATGTGATGCCTAATAGTCAATCACAGTTCTTATCTGTTTCAGAGACAAGAGATTATAAGCTCAATTAAGATTCCCAGGAGCTTCTGCAAAGATAAGTGCTCAAGAAGTTATATTTTGGAACTTTACTTACACAATATTAACCAAAGGTAAGAGGGCCATTTATCATCAGATCTCCCCAGTGTCCTCCATCATGGGACCTTTGCAGCTTTGGGAAATGAGGGCTCTACACTATCCACAGAGGTACTCATACAGAGAAAAACAGAGGCAGAAGGGCCCACTGAGAGAACAGTGGGAGCCTGGGGCCATGGGACCATGCATACCCAGGGTCCACCTGAACCCTTGACACCAGATTTTGGGTAGCTGATATGAAGAACTCCTGGCCCAAATGGCCCAAGGCCAGTTTATGTGCCAGCTTGGGCCTCTTCCCTGTGTCTGCTGGCCTGTGATCAGACCAAGCTCTGACTGTGTGTTCCAGGTCCTAGAAGACACCAAGGTAGAGAGAGACACTGGCTAGGCTGTCCACATGCTCAAGACCTTTATCCCGTGGAAAACAGCAGGTGTTGAGAATAGAAAAGGGCCTGCTGTTGGCTGAGTTTTGGTCATTGTTTGTTTTCTCCATTTCATCAGCTCTTATTCTGACAAGTCTAAAACACTAAATGGAAAGCTAGCCTTATAGGTGCATTTGTCAAGGCAGGAGCATAAACTATATCTGATAGTCTCTCAGTGAGCAGCAGACCAATGGCCAGTGCCAGACGGTAGTAATGGCAACTCCACCAAGAGAGACTTGGTCAGTTCCTCTAGGGAAATATTCCCAGGGCCCTCCCTACACTAGTTTGGGGCAATGCTAATTCTTGCAGGGATTTGGACTTCTATGAAGCAGGCTATACAAGAGACCAAAAGCCAGGTGCATGAATAGTCATTTCTCTGTAGTTTTTAGGTTATCATGGAGTGGCTTTGGGGTCTAACAATTTCACACCAGAATTACTGAAGGCTGAATTTGTTTGGGATAGGGAGAGTAAAGAGATGAAGTCAGTTGGCCAGAGGAATCACCACACACAGTCATTTTGCCAGCTAAGTTTGCTCAGGGAAGAGGAGATAAAACACGTTGTGATGTCCACTGTGTGCTAGGCATTTTACATATAAAGTTTAACTCTCAAAATACTCCAGTAAGGTAGATGCTATACCCATAACATCCTGACATTTATTCCAGCCAGAGACTTGTTCAAGAATACATGGTAGACAGAGGTATGCTAATCTATTCTTCCTTGCTGTTTTCTGCAAATTATGAAAGTCTCTTTCCTACAAAGAGAATCTCCTGGCATGATAGCTGTGAAGGTTACCTCATAAAGAAATTCTTATGCTCAATGTAAAGAGCATCACTCTTATGACCTTGACTGTCTCATCTGTTTTATAGTTCCAGATATTAAATTACATTTCATTATATGTATGTCTGAAATAATATTAGTTTTTTTGGAGGGAAATATTAGAAATTGCCACAAAAGAGTCTGTGTATTAAATTGGTATGTCAAATCTCTAAGAGAGAATCATTTACATGTAGGTATATAATAAGTAATATTTTAGGGTAAAACAGAATCCAAGTATACTTTGAATATATATAAAATTTTCAGAACACCATTTACATCCTCTTTTATTGTTCTTTCTGCTTCTCTCTATTGAATAGCTTTTACATTTGTGAGGCCCCTTCTCCAAATCTCATCAAGGCTCTGTAGAGGAAATCCAAAGCTGGCTGTTTTGACCATTGCCAGTGGACAAAAAGCTGTGTGATGATAGAAAGATAGCCATCATTTCAGTTGCTTCAAAAATTCACGTTTTTAGTGTCATGGGTGTAAGAAACTGGGGCAGCATATTTAATTGTGGATTTTTGATGCCAATTTTATGAGCCTATCCAAATGCAATGCTTGTTTACGGTACCCTCCAACACAGTGACTGCAGCGTGTCCACAGATTAAGGAGTAACGCAGACTACACAGAGCAACCCGCTCATGCAACCATTTTTTTATTATCACATTCGGAAATCCCTGAACCTTTTCCACTTGCTATTTTAATACACTGCCACACATGTGAGCACACATATAATCAGTGTGCATTTTTAAAAGACAAATCTCACACCAAATCCAGAGTGAACCAGTGCATTCTGTTTTATAGAATCTATGTGACCTGACTGCAAAGAGCATTTTTGATTAATCAGAACTAAGATTTTAATAAAGAAACAGCAGGTGGACTAACCACAAAATTAAAACTACCAACTATTTCAAAGTAATAAAATCATAAATATAAAGTGCTCAAAATACTTCATTTGCATCTTTGAATCATGTCCTTGTTTAACAGAGATGAAACACTGGGTTGGCCAGCAGAGGGCGGGTACCTGTGGATGTTCTCATCTCCTGGTTCAGTCTTGTGGCAGGATTTTTGTCAGTCTTTCCCTGTGCAACGGAGCAGGGCCTGTGTGGTAATTAATTGGCATCTGTAGCATGTTTTTACCAGTGATTTTTACACCCCGTTGCTCAATTGCAATATCATATCAGCTGCATTTCGACGTATCCTAGAGAACAAAATGTGTCTTTGATTTCCTAATTAAGCTTGGTTGGTTTAAGAATTATTTTTTCTTTGCAGATGTCAGTTTATCTCTGTGACAGTGGTCCAGTCTTCCTGTATTTAGCCAAGATTTAATGGCTTTCTCAACAAGGAAGATTGAGGTTTAAAATCAGGCTCTGCTATCTGGAGGCTATGTGATCTTATATTATTTTTAATTTTTTTTTCTGATTACTTAAACTGAGCCCGGGGTGTCCTCCTCATACAATACTCGCCCAGATGCATTTCTTCAAGGGTTTCCCGGTACTCTCTTTTAGTACTTTTATAGTTTTATATCTTAAGTTTAAATCTTTAATCCAGTGAGAGTCTATCTTAGTTAACCGTGAAAGGTGTGGGTCCAGTTTCAGTCTTCTGCAGGTTGCCAGCCAGTTCACCCAGCACCATTTGTTAAATAGGGAATCCTTTTTATCTTAAGGGAAGGGGGAAATGGGGTTGCAAGAAGTAATCAAGGACTACAGACATCTGGGCATCAGTGAGAGTCTAAGGAGGTTGTAAAACTTCTTTGTTCTTGATCAGTTAACTTTGAAACGCATAGGTCAGGTCACAATGTTCCTATAAATTTTTAATATGGCATCATTACTGTGTGAATTCTTTCCTTTTCTCCCAGGAGCTAGTTTTGGAAAAGGGATGGCTATCATCTTTCCTCTCGCTTACATGCAGACCTAAGCAGAAGCTTAAAACATAAAGTATATTACCACAGGGGATAGGAAGTAAAATGGAGCTAGTTATAATAAGCCTCTCTTCCAGTGTTATGGGCTGATCACATATCATTGCTTAATTAATTAGGGCCTTTGTAAATGATGCCTGCTGCTTCTCTTCCTCTACATCTCTTTGTAAATTCACCCATACTACTAGTCACTTTAGGAGACACCTATATAGGAGGAAACAGATTCTCTTGGCCTCTAATAAAATGTTTTATAAGACCGATCAATTAAATTTTACGACATGGCCCCTTTTCTTGTAGTGATGGGAGGAAAAAATCCTTAGTTATAGGAACTGTTCCATGTTTGGGGGGTATTGTGTTTTTGTCTTTTTGTTTGTTTTGCTACAACTAATCATAACACTGTCATGTTCTTCAGCACATTGTTGCAAATTGCAATATGATGTAGAAAGACCCTAGTCAGAGTAAATACCATTTGTAGAGGCAGTTGTCAACTTTTACAGTAGAACATATTTTGGAATGCAGCAAACAAAAAATCCTAGGGTTCCCCTGTGCAAGGGTCCAAATAAATTAAGCTGAGATAAGAGGAAGGCAGACAACAGGGCTCAAACACATCTTGAAGTTTGCTTTTCCTTTTGAGTGTGTGCTTATGATTTTTCAAAGAGTGTATGGGTTGGGTTTCTGGATGGAGATGTTTGAATTCTGTGTGTGTCTAGGAGCAGGAAAAGGAGGAGGTGGAAAGTGCATTGGTGTCAACCAATTCAAAATAAGCTACATGCAAAAATATAAATGTGTCGGTTTGGACTATATGCAGAGATAACCCAAACTCTCTGCAAAATTTGCCAAAACACCCCTCCTGATTGATTATACTTGGCTCTGCCTCACAGCACTTAAAGCTATAGGCGAGTTCCATACTTTCATTCTAAAGTGGGCCACTTCTTTTTCTAAGCCAAGTTAGAATAAAAAATAAAAAAAGGATCAGGGTCAAGGTAGCTCATTCCAGCCAAGCTTTTGTCCAAAATAAATTTGTCCATTCAGGGTATATAGCTTCTTGCTACTCAAAGTGGGGTGCATGGTTCAGCATTACATGGGAGATGGTTAGATAGGCAGAAACATATGCATCCAGAAACCCAGCCTATATACTCTTTTGAAAATCATAAGCACGCACTCAAAAGAAAAAGCAGACGTCAAGATGTGTTTGAGCCCTGTTGTCTGCTTTCCTATTATCTCAGACCTACCTGAATTAGAATCTGCTTATTAATAAGGTATTCTGGGGTTTTTAAGGATATTGCAGTTTTGAAAGCCCTGGTTTAGAGTACTTTGCTGAATTTTAGAAGAGATGAAGTTTAGAAACTTAGAGGAAATGAAGGTATTTAGAATTCTAGAAGGTGCATTCTGGGCTTTGTGGAAAACCAGAATAAATCTATTTAATATATTACCTAACTTTCTATAGAATCTTGACTTTCTTTTTAAAACAACCTGATTCTCAAATTTTTTGGGGAAAAATAAGTTGATATGTACTGTGAGAATGACAAAAGTCAGACTTTTCCACAGATGGGGAACATTTTTAGTAAGCAGTGGACTATTTTCAGAAAAAAAAAAAATATTATCAGCTCAAAAGTTACATGAAATGTTTAAAAATAATAGGGTTCTATTTCTGTCTTTTTGAGGAAGAATATAGACAAATTCATGGGTGCTACCCTCTTTATTTCCCAGGACTCCAAAAATTCTTTCTTTTGATCACCTTAAAGAGGAATGGTCTTTAACATAAAGCAGATTCTCTTTTTAAAAATAAAGGTATCACTGTAGGGCTCAGTTGGCGTAGAGCAAATAGTCACCAAAGTCTGAATACTATAGGACTGAGCTATTATTAGATGAGACAGTAGAAAACTTGATGATTCAAAGTCTTGCATCCTGAAATAATTTTCTCTAAATATATGGCTGGACCTGTCCTTCTGTCTCAGAGCTTCAAATGGCCTGCCTGCCCAGAGGCCAGTCTTTACTGCAAGGAGCTGTTCTTTGTCACTGAGGAGAACTTCACAGCTGCCTACATGAAGAGTTAATCATGAGAGTCAAGCACAGGAAACGACCATTTCCATAAGTAGGGGAAATAAAATGATAGAAATGGAAGAGAAAATGGCACGATCCTACAATGGCTTAGAGAATCAGACTCAGGGGACTTTCTGAATTATCTTGAGAGGAAATCTAACTGGTTCCAACTTCACTGAGAGGTTACAATGCTCAAAGTACCAAGGAGAGATCCTGATCAGTCCCACGTGCTTTCTGACTTTTCTTGGGGCACAGGTTCCTAGGAAAAGCAAAGCAGAGTTCGCGGAAGAAACTCTATTCACTGTGTCTAACTCCCAGACTGTGAGGCCTAGATTATATTTAATTCCTAAGTGAAACCATCTTATTTCTCCACATGTGCCTCCAAACTCACCACAAACAAGAGAATATGCTAAGCAATGTCACAGATCATGCTGCAGTCCCAATTAGATGGCTCTGTGAGCTAAGTGCTATTGTTCACTTTGAACAAATGTTACACTCTTCTACTTCTGCCAATGCAAGTATGTCAGCTAGCATTCTGGCTATAATAAAAATCTATTATATACACCAAACATACTTACATTAAAAACTCATTTGTTGAGAAGCCTTCTGAGCACTTGACACTGGGGTAATTCTGAGGATAAAAAGCAAATGAGGCTGGTTGCATGGCTCATGCCTGTGATCCCAGCACTTCAGGAGATCAAGATGGGAGGATTTCTTGAGGCCGGGACTTTGAGATTAGGCTGGGCACAATAGATACTCCATCTTTACAAAAAAAGAAGTTAGTAAGGTGTGGTGATTCATGCTACAGTCCTAGCTACTTGAGAGGCAGAGGCATGAGAAACGCTTGAGCCCAGGAGTTCAAGGCTGCTGTAAGCTATAATTGTGCCACAGTACTCTAGCCTAGGTAACAGAGCATTATCTTGTCTCTAAAAAACTAATGGTATAAATAAATATGAATGAAACAGGTGGCATCCACAGAAATTCTGGGTGCTTATAAGCTATTTGGAAGACATAAATAAAAATAAGTTTTTTTCAACACAGATCTAATTCTCTTTGCAACACTTTCACAAACTGTTTCAAAGAGAGCTAGATTAACCTAGCATCTAATGAGCGTTTACAATGGACTTAATGTTCTCTAGTGAATCAGTATAAATTTTAACTGTTACATTAAATGAGCATAAATAATGAGATATTATCAAAACAACATTTTTTTCTTTGTCTCACTATTTTCTTTTATAATGAAATAGGCTACTTCAACTATAGGCTATTTGCCTATGGAGCAATGAAATATTCATAGGCAAAAAAAGTAGACCTTGACTTAAACCTCACACTTGATTAAAAAATTAACTTAACATGGATCATCATGAACTTAAATGTAAAATATAAAACCAAAAAATGTTTAGAAGAAAATTTTGAAGCTCTAGAATTAAGGAAAAAAGGCTTCACTATGACACTAAGAGCACTACTCATAAACAAACAAAAATTTATATATGAGCTTTCATCAAAATTAAAATGCTTGCTCTGTGAAAGACTCTGCCAAGAGACTGAAAGGACAAACTTGAGGCTAAGGAAGATGTTTGCAAAATCATTTTACCATAAGGACATTTTCACTCAAATAGATTAATACACTGTGGTATATGTATACCATGGAATATTATGCAACCATAAAAATGGAGAGTTTGTATTTTTTGTAACAACCTAGATGGCTTTGGAAAAGTAAAGTGTCACAAGAATAGTAAAACAAGCACCACATGCACTCAATACTAACTTCAAACTAGGAAAATTAACAAGTACTGCTCACACAAGAGAAAAATTTAATTAAATTCAAGAAAGGGGAAAGAGGGTTCAGCAAATTCCCACCCAGTGGGAACAATGCACAGGTAAATGGCATACTTCCTGGGTGAAGACACAACTACAACTCACACTTTATCTTACAAATGCAAACAATGTAACCTAATTGCACGTACCCTCATTCTAATCTGCAATAAAAAGAAATAAATAAAAGGGATTGGAAAATTATTTATTGCTGTTGTGTTATTGATTACTAGTTTGATTGTGTTATGGTCAAATATCATATTCTGTACATATTAATTTTTAAAATGTGTTGAGGCCCAGGATATGATCTATTTTTGTTAATGGTAAATTAATGTTTCAGAATAGTTCACTCCTCTGTTTTGGTGAGGAGTATTTTATGTGTACATATAGCCCAATTAGATCCTGTTGGTTGATTTTTTTTTTTTTTTTCTTTTTGCCAGTTCTAAATGTTTGCTAATTTTCCAACTATTAGGTTTTTTTCTTTTCATTAAAAAAGAAGGAAGTTGAGGCCCCCAGATATAATAGTGAATTCATTTATTTCTTCTTATTTATATATGTACGTATGTATGTATTTAATTTTAAATTGAAGAAAATATCCACAACATAAAATTTGCCTTTTTAATCATGTGCAGGTACACAGCTCAGTAGTGTTAAGTACATTCGCAATGTTGTGCCACCAATCTCCAGAGCTCTTCATCTTGCAAAACTAGACCTTAATATACATCAAGCAACTCTCTACTCACTCCTTTAAGCCCCTGGCAACCACCATTCTATTGTCATTCTCTATGAATTAGACCTCATATATGTGGCATTATACAGGATTTGTCTATGTGTGACTAATTTATTTGACTTAGCATAAAGTCCTCAACATACATCCTTGTTGTAGCATATGTCAGCATCTCCTTCCTTTTTAAGGCTGAGTAATGTTCCATTGTATGTATATGCCATATTTTGTTTTCCATTCTCCTGTTGATGGGTACTTGGATTTGTTTTGGCTATTGTAAATAATGCTGCTATAAACATCAGTGTGCAAATGTCGCTTCCAGATCCTGTTTTCAATTCATTTGGCTATACCCAGAATTAGAATATGGGAATAATATTTTTAATTGTTTTTAGGAACTACCATATTATTTTTCATAGTGTCTATTACCATTTTCTATAGCTACAAACAGTGCATAAAGGGATCCAGTTTCTTCACATTCTTGTCAACACTTTTTATATTCTATTTTTAACAGTAGCTATCCTAATAGGTGTGATTTATATTTCCTTAATGATTAGTGATGTTGAGCATCATTTTATGTGCTTGCTGACTATATATCTTCTTTGAAGAATGCCTAATTGAGACAAAAATGTTTACAAACAATATATCTAATAAGGGTTTAGTATCCAAAACATATAAATAACTCCTACAATTCAATGGTAACAAAAACTGATTACAAAACATCCATTTCTTCTTTCAGTTTTGATTATTGTATTTTGAGAGCCAATTGTTTGCTGCATACACATTTAGAATTGTCATATATTCCTGGTGGATTTATCTTTTTATCATTATATAATGTTTGTCTGGTCTAGTAATTTTCTTTGCTCTGATGTACTATTAATATAGCCAGCCGCCATATTTTTTTTTTTTAATTTTTTTTGAGACAGAGCCTCAAGCTGTCACCCTGGATAGAGTGCTGTGGCATCACAGCTCAAAGCAACCTCCAACACCTAGGCTAAGCGATTCTCCTGCCTCTGCCTCCCAAGTAGCTGGGACTACAGGCACCCACAATAATGCCTGGCTATTTTTTGGTTGCAGCCATCATTCTTGTTTAGCAGGCCCGGGCTGGATTCAAACCCACCAGCTCAGATGTATGTGGCTGGTGCCATATTTTTTAAGTTAATGTTTTCATAATATATCTTTTACTATCCTTTTAATTTCCAAGTTCCCACATTGTTTTCTTTGAAGTGAGTTTCTTTCTTCTTTTTTCTTTTTCTTTTTCTTTTTTTTTGAGACAGAGTTTCACTACATCACTCTTGGTAGAGTGCCATGGTGTCACAGCTCACAACAACCTCAAACTCTTGAGCTTAAGCAATTCTCTTGCCTCAGCCTCCCAAGTACCTGGGACTATACTTGCCTGCCACAATGCCTAGCTATGTTTTTGTTGTAGTTGTTATTGTTGTTTAGCAGGCCTGGGATGGGTTCCACCAGCCCCGGTGTATGTGGCCAGCGCCCTAACCACTAGGTACAGGGTGCTGAGCCTGAAGTGAGTTTCTTGTTTTTTAGAGACAAAGTTTTACTTTATTGCCCTGGGTAGAGTGCTGTGGTGTCACAGCTCACAGCAACCTCCAACTCCTGGGCTTAGGCGATCCTTTTGCCTCAGCCTCCCGAGTAGCTGGGACTACAGGCGCCTGCCACAATGCCTGGCTATTTTTTTTTTTTTTTTTTTTTTGCAGTTTTTGGGCAGGGCTGGGTTTGAACCCACCACCTCCAGCATATGAGGCCAGTGCCTTACTCCTTTGAGCCACAGGTGCTGCCCTGCCCAGGTATTTTTTTGTTGCAGTTTGGCTGTAGCCAGGTTTGAACCTGCCATCCTTGGTATATGGGGCTGGCGCCCTACCCACTGAGCCACAGGTGCTGCCCCTGAAGTGAGTTCCTTAAAGACGGCACATTGTTGAATCATGTTTTTAATGTCGATTTCTGTCTTTTAATTGTTCCATTTAAACATCTATCTTTAAAGATATTAATCTAAAATAAAAAATGAAGTAATCATTATGCTAAGATACAAGTCTACTGTTCACTGCTTGTTTCCTGTGTGTTTCTTATTCTTTTTCCTCTATTTCTCCTTCCTTACATTGTTATGGGTCAATTGAACATTTTGGGGATTCCATCTTAAATTATTCACAGTTTTTTGAGTGTTTTACTTTACATAGTCTTCTTATTGGTTGCAATAGACATACATAAACTTTTCGTACCTTATAAATATTAACATTTTTACCATGTTGAGTAAGGTATGGAAATCTCATTTCCATTTAGGCTCTTTTTCCTTGCTCACATTTTGAATCTAATTGTCTTTAGGGATTTTCTCTACAGACATTGTAAGTCATACCTAATTCTGATATAATTTTTGCCCTTTACAGTAGATATTATTCAAAACACTAATAGAAATGTTAGTGTTTATATTTACTCCTATATGCTCTTTCTTTTTTCTTTCTGAAGGGCTAAGCTGTCTTTGTTTCTTTTTCTTTTTTTTTTTTTTTTTGTTGTTGTTGTTGCATGTCCTTCAAACAAATGTTTTCTATTTTTTCTGTAAAAAATTACTGTAAACTTAGGGGCTTAAAACAGCATAAACACATTATCTTATAGTGCTGGGGGTCAGAGATCCAAAATTGGTCTTACAAGGTAAAACACAAGGTATTGATAATTGTTTAGTTAGTAGTATAAAATTATTGATAATTACATATTATTATTAACACAAATAATAATTAATATTTCTTCAGGAGGACCCTAAGAGCGGCTCACATTCCTTAGCTTGTGGTCTCTACTTACAGTTGCACTCTGACCTCTGCTTCTTTCCTTGTGTCTTTTTCTCTGGCCATGACACTACTGCTGCTTCCTGACTTTTTTCCATTGGACCTGCTGAGAAAATCCAAGAGGTTCTCTCCATCCAGAGGTCCTTAATTTGATCATAATGGTGACGTTCTCTTTAGCATGTAAGGTATCATATTAACAGCTTCCAGAAATTTGAATATGGATATGTTTGAGAGCTATTTTTGTGCTTTCCATTGGAGCCTTCTTCTACTGTCATTTCCTTTCTTTTTATAGAGCTCCATTTAATCACTCTCTAAGGGCAGATCTGCTAGCAACACATTTTCTTGGTGTTCTTTTGCCTGATAATGTCATTTCCCTTGCATTCATAAAGGTATTTTCATTGAACATAGAGTTTGTGAGTGACAAATCTTTTTATTCAGTATTTGATAAATGTTTGCAACTTAGTTCTAGGCTTCATGGTTTCAGATGAGAAATGCATGGTCATTCAAATTGGTTTTCCATTCTTTGTAAATTGCCATTTCTTTCTGGCTGCATTCAAAAATTTGTATATGTCCTTGGTTTTGAGAAGGTTAATTATGATATGTCTTAATTTGGGTTTCTTTTTTTTTCCAATTTGGTATATGCTCTATATCTTACATTTGTAGGTTTATATCTTTCATGACTCTTGGGATGTTTTCAAGCATTGTTTTTTTTTTTTGTTTGTTTTTAATATAGTAATTTTGTGGTACCCACTCTCTCTCCTCCTTCTGGGACTTGTAATTAACTAATTGTTACAGGAACTAAAAAGTTAGGTCTTTTGATTGTCTCATCAGTCCTTGATATTTGTTGTTCAGATGGAATACATCATATTTTTTGCCCTAAATTACTCATTTTATTTTGTATCTCCACTCTGCTATTGAGTATATCCAATAAGTTTTCTATTTATTGAGTACTTTTTCTTCCATTCTTGAGATACTTTACTAAGAAGAATATGTTCCAGCTCCATCCATGTAAACATGAAAGAGATAGTCTCCATCTTTCTTTAAGGCTACATAGAAGACTGAAACTGGACCCACACCTTTCACCATTAACTAAGATAG
>CAUYPK010108624.1:0-121709 GCA_963574355.1 Loris lydekkerianus | reverse complement strand
AAGGTCACCTGAATACCCTGACCTGATCATTATACATTCTGCCCATGTAACAAAATATCATATGTACCCATATATGTATAAATTATCAATAAAGAATCTTTTAAAAAATTCAAATTATCCTGTTTCTTTGTACATCTTATTTTTTGTTGAAAATGGACTTTTTTGCTGGGCACAGTGGCTCACACACTTTGGGAGGCTGAGGAAAGAAGATCACTTGAGCTGAGGAGTTATGGTGTGCAATGATGATGCCACTGTATTTTAGCCCGGGTGACAGAGTGAGACCCTGTCTCAAGCAAACAACAACAGAACCCCTGACTTTTTGGATAGTTGGTTATGGCAGCTCCAGGTTATGACCCGCTGGCCTTGTTGTTGTTGCTGTTTTCAGTCTATCTCATTCAGCAGCGTGGGCCGTTCCGTGAGTCTGTTCCCCTACAGCAATTGTTCTCAATCTGTGGGTTGCAACCCACAGGAACTATATTAAAGGGTTATAGCATTAGGAAGGTTGAGAACCACTGCCCTACAGTGTGTACCGTCTTACCACTGCCCAGTTTCCATCTAGTTCTTATTTTTAAGAACTTATGGCTTCCTAGAAGTAGCACCTGGGTCAGCATAGTTTAGTGTTCACCACCAATTGGTCAATGGTTGTGCTTACCTGCCCCATCCCAAGCCAGTGAGGCTCCTCTAGGGTCCCTCAACCCTCCACCCCCACTTTCTTTCTGTGTCCTGTCCAAAAACCACTGAGTACCTGACTGCTCTGTGACCCCAGTCAGCTGCAGGTTTTCCCAGCAAGTTCAAACCAAGCTGGGGGCTTGAACATGCCCAGGCACTATATATAAAGGCATCTGGGTTTGCCAGAAGAAACTGGCCCCAGCCCTGAGCCAAATTCCTTAAACCCTCATATAAACTCCCCACCCTGACACCCTGGCTATGGACATACCTGGGGAGAACATTCTATTCTCTCACTGCGTTGTAAGGACACGGCAGCCTGTGTATGTTTTGCACAGAGCTGCCTGTGTTTGGTGCTTCTTTCTTTGTAGTCTCAAACAGTCCCACCTCTTGGCTGGGCCTGGTGGCTCACCCATGTAATCCCAGCAGTCTGGGAGACTGAGGGGGGTGGATTGCCTAAGCTCAAGAGTTCGAGACCAGCCTGAGCAAGAGCAGACTCCATCTCTCAAAATAGCCAGGCGCTGTGGTGGGCGCCTGTAATCCCAGCTACTTGGGAGACTGAGGCAAGAGAATCGCTTGAGCCCAGGAGTTGGAGGTTGCTGTGAGTTGTGATGCCACAGCACTTTAACTCAGGGCAACAAAGTGAGACTGTCTCAAAAAAAAAAACCCCAAACAGTCCCACCTCTGAAAGTTTGGGGATCTCCCTTGTGGGAACACTTCTGCTGCTGCTTTGGGGGCACCTTCAGCTGTAAATCCCGGGATGAAGTAGCTCCATCCTTTGCTGGTGATGGGCATATGGTTGGCATGTGTTTGTGCCCGCCCGCAGTCAGCCAATGTGATGGGCTGAATAATGACTTCCAACAGCACTTAGGGCCAAATCACTAAAGCCCATAAATGTACCTTAATTGGCAAAATGGAACCATGTGATTAAGTCAAAGGGTCTTGGGATGGGGATATCATCCAGGTGATCCCTGGAGGTAGTTCCAAGCACCCTTGTGAAGCTGAGGAAGGTGTTGTTTTTTTTTTTTTGAGACAGAGTCTCACTTTATTGCCCTCGGTAGAGTTCTATGGCGTCACAGCTCACAGTAACCTCCAACTCCTGGCCTTAGGCGATTCTCTTGCCTCAGCCACCCAAGTAGCTGGGATTACAGGCGCCTGCCACAACACCCAGCTATTTTTTTTGTTGCAGTTTGGCTGCACGAGATTCTAACCTGCCACCCTCGGTATATGGGTCCGGCGCCCTACCCACTGAGCCACAGGCGCTGCCCCTGAGGAAGGTTTTTGAGTGATGGAGCTGACAGCCAGAAATGTGGCTGCCAGAAGCTGAAAGAGGTAGGAAGGGGTCTTCTGGAAACTCCAGCAGTAGCCATCCCTACTAAATAAAAAAAGATAAAAAAACACACACACAAAAAAAAACTTTGATTTTAGCCCCATAAGGTTCAGCTTAGATGTCTGTTCTCCAGAACTATTAGAGAGTAAGTTCCTGAGTTCTGAGACCCCAAGTTGGTGGTAGTTTGTCAAGAGGGCAATAGAAAGCCCGGCCACTCAACGCCTGGTGGCCGAGTGGGTGCAGCCTGGTGCTGGGCACAAACTCTGGACCCCCAGCAATGGCTGTGGTGCTAATAGGGTCCTTTGTAGTCGCCTGCATCCCTGTTTTCTCTGTTAGACTTCTGGCTGGCCTGCGGGTTCATTGTTGCTTTTTACAGAGCTGTCAGCTTTTCCATAGAGACTAGCCCTGGAGATTTCCATTGGCCCCACAAGGCCTTGGCCTGGTTTTCTCCACCTAGACTTCCAAGCACAGTCTGTACATTCAGCAGTGCCATGTGGCTGCCTGCCTCCCACCCTGGGCAGTGTCTGGGGACCTCAGGTGAGCCTGGGACTGGTTGCCCAGAGCAATGCCCCTGCCTACTGGGATTGGAGCCTTCATAACAGGAGTCGGGATTGTGGCAGCGGTCAGGCTCGAGCACCACAGATTCCTGCTGTTCTGACCAAGACTTAGTGAGACCTTCCCAAGTAAGTGCTTCTCTCTTTCCTGTCTGCCCTTGGAAAAGTTACTCTGCTATCTCGGGTGCCTTGCCCCTCTAGGGTTCTTAAGGGGAAGCCTAGGGCACACGTCTTCCACACACGCCCATCCAGATTCCAAGGAAAGACAGCTGCAATCACCTCTGAGGCCAGGGCAGCCTGGGTGTCTGAGGGTAGCAGCACTGCTCATGGCCACTGATGCCCAGATGAGACCACTGCCCAGTCTGCTCTGGCAAGGTGGGGCTGCTTCTCTCAGCAAGGAGGCTTGGGGGTACAAGATTCCATTGTCTCCACCCGAAGTTCCCACCCCAGGTCTCCAGGCCCTTCCTCTGCAGCCCCGTGGCCTTTTCAGTGAGGTCCGGAGTGTCCTTCAGGGAGGGAGGTGTGCTGGGTGCTCTGCTGCTGTGGAACAAGTTTCCACATAGTGGTTTAGTGGCTTAAAATCATTATCTTTTTTTTTTTATTATTATTATTTTGTGTGTGTGTGTGTGGAGACAGAGTCTCATTTTACCGCCCTTGGTAGAGTGCCGTGACGTCACAGGACTCATAGCAAACTCCAGCTCTTGGGCTTCTGCGATTCTCCTGCCTCAGCCTCCAGAGCAGCTGGGACTACAGGCACCCGCCACAACGCCCAGCTATTTTTTGGTTGCAGTTCAGCAGGGGCTGGGTTTGAACCCACCACCCTCGGTATATGGGGCCAGCGCCCTACTCACTGAGCCACAGGCACCACCCCATTATCCTTTTATTAACCCACCTCTATAGATCAGAGGTCTGGGCACAGGGTGGCTGCCCTGCGGGAACTGGTTTTGTCTAATGTTACTTCCTTTCAGCCCAAAGAACTTTTCTTTAGTATCTTCTATAAGATGGGTCTGCTTGCAACTAAACCTCATTTCTGAAAGACAGTTTATTGGAGGTGGGCTCCTGGCTTGGCACTTCTTTTGACTTCCAGTGGACCCTCCTACTCTCTGTTGCCTCCACTGCTTTTGCTGAGAAGTCAGGTGTTTTCTTATTGTGGTTCTTTACATGTGACGAATGATTTTTTTCTCTTGTTACTTTCAAAGTCTTCTCTTTTATCTTTGCCTTTCAAAGTTTCGACTTTGATGGGTCAGCCCCCTGGAGGCCATCCACATTCCTTTGTCACCCCCCTTGCATAGACTTTCTCTCAGCTTCTAATCTCTTCCATGGGAAGAGGCCGGTCCTTTTACCTGATTCAGGTTTCTTTTCTTTTCCTTTCTTTTTTTTCTTTTTGTTATCTACCTGATTCAGGTTTAGCCCAACCAATCTCCCTTTATTCCTCAGCGGTGCCAAATAACAATAACATAACCTAATCATGGGGAAATCCAGCCTATTCACATAACCCTGAGGATTAGACGGGGTGTTTTCGACGGGAAATCCTGGGGCCTTCTTAGAAGGCTGCCTGTCACAGTTCACCCTCTGCTTCCAGAGTACATCTGACCAAAAAGGTGACTGACTGAGCCTCTTCTTCTTTTGGGGAAAAAACTGTCAGAAAGCCTCTACTCCATAATCCTTAGACTTGGGAATATTTTCTAAATATAGGCATTATTAAAATTGTCATGAACTGCATCGAGATTCAGTGTAGTTGCCACCTACTCTGGCACTGGTCTCAGGGTGCCAGCCCCCTGGTAACACAGGTTAGGGCTCTCTCCAGGGGGGCACAGTGGCCCACTAAAGCCTGGAAAGAGAACGTGACACCCTCAGGAGAATCTACAGATTAAATGGAAACCACACCCATCAATAAGCAAAAAGAAAATAACTATGCAAAATAATCACAGTGTAAAAAAAGCTACAAAATCCAAGTGACTGCAGAGACGTATCCCATTAAAGATAAATTGGATAAAAGAAGAAAGTTTTTTTTCAGTGGTCCCCAATCTTTTTGGCACCAGAGAGATTGGCTTCATGGAAGATAATCTCTTCACATGGGGGTTGGGGTAAATGGGACAGGAGGCAGAGCTCAGACAGGGTGGTGATGCTCTGTGGCCCTGTTCCAAACAAGTTACAGACCAGTACTTGTCAGTTGGTCGATAGAGAGCCAGAGGTCAGAGGTTAGGCGAGCCCCACTACGACTAGTCAGAGCAGCTGGGCACTGATGCTAAAGCCTCGGAATGTGACCATGGCATGGGGGCAGGGACACCCACCGACGTCATAATGGCGGGGTCTGCTGTCCATGGCCAGCCCGCCGGCCGCTGACCATGTCCCTCCTTAGCAGCTATGAGGGCCTGCGGCAGGAGATCCAGCGGCTGGCACAGGAGAACGAAGAGCTGCGGCGGCTGGTGCAGCTCATCCAGGAGAACCAAGAGCTGAAGTCGGTGCTCAGGAATCGGGGCAGCAGCCTGGGCCTCTACTGCTCCGGGTCCTTGTCAGAGGTGGCTGCTAGTCCCCGGCCGGCCAGGAGAAGAACAATCAAATTCAAGGATGCCGAAAGAGGTGAGCAGTGGCAGGGTCTGAGAGCTCTTCTCAGAGACCCACACAACTACATTTGTTTAGCCTATGCCAAGGCGAGGGTGGGTGGGGGGGGGGCAGATGCCTGGTGCTGACTAGTGCTACCCAGGGTCACTGAGCAGAGCAGAGGGCAGGGGGCAGCATGGTGCTCTCTCAGGAAGCACAACAGGGAAAAGGTGACATCTACCAGAGCTGGAGCCAAGTGAGAGAGCCATGTGGCTGCAGTGAAGCTTTACAGGCCAAGGGAAGTCTGTGCAAAAGCCCTGAGGTGGTGGCAAGTTGGGTGTGCCTGAGGCACAGTGATGAGGCCAGTGCTGCTGCAGTAAAGGGCAGAAGGGGGCCAGGAGGGCCTCACAGTCAGAAGGAGTCTGAGGAAAGACTGTCCCCTGGTCCTGTGCTGTCTGGGCTCCCTGGACTGGTCCAGGGGAGGCAGCACCACTCCTGGACAGAAGAGACAGAAGCTTGGCCAGGGTGGAGGTGTGAAAAATATTAGGCTCTGGATATATACAGTATTTTGTCTTTTTTTTTTTTTTTTTGAGACAGAGTCTCGCTATGTAACTATGTCACCCTGGGCGGCATCACAGCTCACAGCAACCTCAAATTCCTGGGCTTAAATGATTCTCTTGCCTCAGCCTCCCAAGTAGCTGGGACAACAGGTGCCCACCACAACGCCTGGCTATTTTTTTGGTTGTTGTTGTCATTGTTGTTTGGCAGGCCTGGGCTGGATTGGAACCCACCAGCTCTGGTGTATGTGGCTGGCACCCTAGCCACTGAGCTACAGGAGCTGAGCCCATTTTGTCTTTTTTTTTTTTAAAACAAAATCACACCTTGATATAAAGAGATACATATATTTTGAAGGTGAAAGTAACAGAACTTGGGGCAGATTGGCATTGGGTGTGAGAGGGACTCCAGGGAAACTCAGAGGGTTTGGCCCTCTGAGTGGGCCTCTGAGAGCAGTGGAGGGGGACTTGCCCTGGAACGGACCTGAAGGGAATGACTGCCTTGCTTGGGGAAGTGTCTGGCCATGCAGGGAGAAACAGGAGGTGGGTAGGTCCTGCAGGCCTGCTCCCTGCTGAGAGATAGACACTATCCCAAGGAGTATGTACTAACAGCTGGGATGCTGTTATTGAGGGACAGAGATGAAGGCAAGGAGCTGGCAGGGGTGGTGTTACTGGACAAAGAGGGTCTGGCCACCTGTCATTGTCAGCCAATATGTAGAGGTGGGGATAGGTCCACCAAACTTTGTCAGAAGGCCAGGATTCTGGAGAAAAGTGAGAGTTTTTTCCATTTCTAAAATTACAGATTTTTTTTTTTTTTGAGACAGAGTTTCACTTTCTTGTCCTCAGTAGAGTGCTGGGGTATCATAGCTCATAGCAACCTCAAACTCTAAAGGCTCAAGCTATTCTCTTGCCTCAGCCTCCCAAGTAGCTGGGAGCCTACCCCTGAGCCTGGCCTAAAATTACAGTTTTATACATGAAAGTTTAAAGTAAAGACCACGTTAACTCTTATTTTAAATAATGATCAGTATAACTCGGTGACCTATTATAATATTTTAATTTAAAAGTTAATCGCTTGTCGGGCATGGTGGCTTGTGCCTATAATTCTAGCCCTCTGGGAGGCTGAAGTGGGTAGATTACCTGAGCTCATGAGTTCGACACCAGCCTAAGCAAGAGCAAGACCCCCATCTCTAAAGATAACCAGGCATTATGGTGGGTACCTGTAGTCCCAGCTACTTGGGAGGTTGAGGCAAGAGAATTGCTTAAGCCCAGGAGTTTGAGGTTGCTGTGAGCTACAACACCATAGGACTCTACTCAGAGCAACAGTTCCGTGGTCCACTAGTCTGGCTTGAGTTGGCTGTTTTTTCTCTGGGGGATGAGGCTAGATGTGGGAATGATGTAATCTAGACAACTTGGCCGCTGTAGGGGTCTCAAGCAGGACATCTCAGAGGCCAGTTGACTTTCCCTTGAGTTGGTTGTTAGGTCTTTCTCTCCAAATCTTGAGAATAACCTGCTTATTGGCTGGAACATAGTGTAGCTTAGGAGGAGGCCAGGCATAAGTTCCTTGGTCTGAGTAGGTCTGTTACGGAATGTAGAACCTGGAAAACATTTCAAAAAGTACTCCAGGGTAAAGAAGTAAACAGAGGCCCAGTATGGCTTCTCTAAGCTGATACGGACAAAGTCAGGGCTGTGAAGCCATTTAGCAGTCACCAAGGCTAGTGAGTTGAGTGATCTTTGTTGAGTCTTAAGGCTTTTGTAGTTTTTTTCATCAGTCTTAGAGACAAAATTTTAATTATATGTTCCTTGGCACATAGTCTATAGTTTGGGACAAGCATTTTAAATATTTTTAATTTTAGTTTTCTTCCCATAAAACTTGATATGTTATCTGAGGACTAAGAAGTAAAAAGAAAAAACAAATTGGACTAAACCTGACCACTGTATGTAATTGTATATTTTTTGGCTTTTAGTCCTGTGAATAGATCAGTTGGGTTAAATAGCTATGTGTCATGTTATGAGCTGGCATTGTAAACAACATTGGCATCTAATAAAGGTGGGCTATAGTTTTCTTTTTTACTTTTGAGCCATGTTTTTCTCCTATTTTCCCATTTTATTAAAGACAAATCACAGCAGGTTCAATTTATTTGCTAAAATAAACTATACTCTCAATATATTGCATCTGATTATTTGCATAAAGTGCAGTAAGAATAATTATTAGCCATCTAGGCTTTTTTTCTTTTAAAATTGGTTTTACTAGAACTTTTTATAATAATAACTTTTTTTTTTTTTTGAGTTTTTTTGGCCGGGCCTAGGTTTGAACCCTCCACCTCTGGCATAAGGGGCCAGCACCCTACCCCTTTGAGCCACAGGTGTCACCCTATAAGAATAACCTTTTTATAAGGTTAGACTTGAAAGCCTTTTGAAAGTCAAGGTTTTATCTGTGTCATTAGATACCTGTATGTATTGGGTAAATTTCTCTTTTTTTGAGGTCCCAAGTAACTTGGAGTTCTTGGATCTGTCAGAAAGTGACATGTTTTATTTACCACAGATCAAGAAATGTTATTGATGAGGTATCTGGCCAGTTTTTTAAATGGGCTTTATCTTGGCTTTATAAAGTCAACCTTAATTTCTTAATGCAGTCTGGACACCTCTGAAAATATGTCATTTTAGTCAAAGCCTTGGTAAAATAACCAGTGTCCTTTATTGTGTTTTATAGAAGAAAACAGGTTCTTATTGAACTTATGCAAATAACTATATTATCAGGAATTAAGAAAACTTACAAATGGTTTTCAAATTCTGGAGAAATCAAGGAGAGAGAAAAATAAATGTTTTCAATTTTGTTTATAAGTATATATATTTGCATGCTATAAATAGCTCAAGAGATGGAAAAAGGGTTTTCTTGACTTTTGGAAATAGAACACAGAATCATCAATTTTTTTTTTTTTTTTTTAAGAGACAGAGTCTCACTTTGTCGCCTTTGGTAGAGTGCTGTGGTGTCACAGCTCACAGCAACCTTCAACTTCTGGGCCTAGGCGATTCTCTTGCCTCAGCCTCCCGAACAGCTGGGACCACAGGCGCCTGCCACAATACCCAGCTATTTTTTGTTGCATTTTTGCCAGGGCTGGGTTCGAACCCGCCACCCTTGGTATATGGGGCCAGCACCCTACTCACTGAACCACAGGTGCTGCCTAGGAATTAGAAATATTTTAAACAAAAAGTGACAAAAATCAGCTCAGTCCCATGTAACTGATTTCTGTTTTGTTTAAAGTTAGATTAGCAATACTCATGGACAAGTCTTGGAAGTTTGCTTTCAGTCTGATGGTATTTAATTTCTAAATTTATCAGAAATGTGTATTTGAAAGAACTTGTTAGCCTTTTTTGTTTGTTTGTTTGTTTAGCAGGCCCAGGCTGGGTTCGAACCCTCCACCCCCTGTGCATTGAGCTATGGGCGCCCAGCCCTGTTAGCCTTATTACTTGTCTTGAAGGACAAACTCTGATCTTAGTCAAAAAACCCATTTTCTGAGATGAATTAAAAATTATTACTGTAGGCTCAGCACTCTTAGCACAGTGGTTACAGTGCCAGCCAAATACACCGAGGGTGGTGGGTTCAAACCTGGCCCGGGGCCAGGTAAAAACAACAATGACAATTGTAACAAAAAAATAGCTGGGCATTGTGGCGGGCACTTGTAGTCCCAGCTACTCAGGAAGTTGAGGCAAGAGAATCACCTAAGAGTTGGAGGTTGCTGTGAGTTGTGACACCACAGAACTCTACTGAGTGTGACATAGTGAGACTCTGTCTCAAAATAAATAAATAAATTAGTAAAATTATTACTGTAATATATACTAAGACATGTTAATATTTCATTATATTGGAACATATGTACATATATAAATATAATTCACAGAAAATTAACCACCATTTAATATTTGACAATATTTCTCAGCTGGGTGTCTGTAGTTCAGTGGTTGGGGCACCGGCCACAAGCTCTGGGGCTGGTGGGTTTGAAACCAGCCTTGGCCTGCTAAACAAAACAAACAAACAAACAAAAATTCTTATATAATTTTAACACATCAAGTAAGTTTAATATGTCTTTCTTAGACTTTCAGTTGTTTTAATATTTTAAAAAGACCAAACATAGAATTTTGACTTCGAAAAATTTGTCAAATATAAAAGTCTTAATAGGATTGTTAGTCAAAAAATTTTAAAGGTAATACAGGAAGTTATGTGGGTGTAACCTTTAACTCTTTTTTTTTTTTTTTAGACAGAGTCTTGAGCCCTCCCAGATCCCAGCAACTTCCAACTTGGGCTCAAGCAATCCTCTTGCCTTAGTTTTTCTATTTTTTAGCAGAGATGGGGGAGTCTCACTTTTGCTCAGGCTGGTCTCAAACTCGTGAGTTCAAGCAATCCACCTGCTTTGGCCTCCCAGAGTGCTGGGATACAGGTGTGAGCCAGCATACCAGGCCAACCTTTATAAAGTTCAGTTTTCTCTAATTCGCCAAAACGTTAACACAGACAACACAGGAACTGTTTCCTTCAGACCAGTTACTGAAAAGGTAAAAAAACCCCAAAACCTTCCTATTCTGTGATTTTTAAATTAAAGGGAAACAGGCTAACTAAATTTTATTAATCATGGTCAACTGGATCACATGTAAATTCCTTTACGAATTTTCTTTTTTTCTATTTTTTGAGACAGAGTCTTACTTTGTCGCCCTTGGTAGAGTGCTATGGCATCACAGCTCACAGCAACCTCCAGCTCTTGGGCTTAGGCGATTCTCTGCCTCAGCCTCCCAAGTAGCTGGGACTACAGGCACCCACCACAACATGGGGCTATTTTTTGTTGCGGTTTGGCCAGGGCTGGGTTTGAACCTGCTACCCTCAGTATATAGGGCCGGCGCCCTACCCACTGAGTCACAGGCTCTGCCAACAAATTTTCTTTTGTGAGTTGTTTTTTTTTGTGATAGAGTCTCAAGTTGTTGCCCTGGGTAGAGTGCTGTGGCATCACAGCTCACAGCAACCTCCAACTTCTGGGCTCAAGCAATTCTCCTGCCTCCACCTCCCAAGTAGCTGGGACTATAGGCGCCCACAACAATACCCGGCTATTTTTTGGTTGCAGCCATCATTGTTATTGGGCGGGCCTGGGCTGGATTCGAACTCAGATGTATGTGGCTGGCACCTTAGCTGCTAAAGCCTCGGAATGTGACCATGGCATGGGGGCAGGGACACCCACTGATGTCATAAGGGCGGGGTCTGCTGTCCATGGCCAGCTCAGATGTATGTGGCTGGCACCTTAGCTGCTTGAGCCACAGGGTGCATGTATTTCTAGCTACGTGGGAGGCTGAAGCAAGAGAATTGCTTAAGCCCAAGAGTTGGAGGTTGTTGTGAGCAGTGACATCATGGCACTCTACCCAGGGTGACAAAGTGAAACTCTGCCTCAAAAAAAAAAAAAAAAAATCACAGTTTATTATAAAGTTAATCATTTACTTACCCAAACTGGTAATCAGAATATTTAAAAGGCAAAAATCTTATTATTATTATTATTTTTTTTTTTGCAGTTTTTGGCCAGGGCTGGGCTTGAACCTGCAACCTCCGGCATATGGGGCCAGCGTCCTACTCCTTTGAGCCACAGGCGCTGCCCCAAAATCTTATTTTTTAACAGAGAAAAGACTTAGTTACCCAAACAATTTAAGCAGTCCAAGTATTACATCTTACAGAAGACTCAGATATTTTATGAAACATAACATGGCTTTAAGGTTTTAAGTTACTGAAAAGTGTTTTTTTTTTGTTTTTTTTTTTGAGACAGAGCTCAAGCTGTTGCCCTGGGTAGAGTGCTGTGACATCATAGCTCACAGCAACCTCAAACTCCTAGGCTCAAGCGAGTCTCCTGTCTCCACCTCCCAAGAAGCTGGGTCTACAGGCGCCTACCACAATGCCCAGCTATTTTTTGGTTGCAGCTGTCACCGTTGTTTGGCGGGCCCAGGTTGGATTTGAACCCGCCAGCTCAGGTGTATGTGGCTGGCGCCTTAGCCACTTGAGCCACAGGTGCCGAGCCTGAAAAGTGTTTTGAAACCACATCATAGGCACCATTCCTGATGTCTTTCCTGGTCTTCCTAAATCTTACATGGCCAATTTGGCATCAAAGATGTCTGTAAAGGACAGGGCCTGTGTCCTCAATTCATTTACCAAGTGTAGAGTTCAAGACAGAATACAGTACTGTTCAATTTTCCCCAGAATAGTCATGGGGCAAATTTGGAGCAGAAAAGGGCCGCAAGAGCTAGACCATGCCTTGTAGCTGCTGTCCTAGGCAAAGAGAACATGTCCCTGGGCCTCAGAATCCAGAGGCTCAAAATCAAGAACATACATTCATGGTCAAATCCAGCAAAATTAAGAAATATTACAGAGGTGGAAGTTCTATGATCTTTAAACATCTGAACTTTAATAACAGGTTTGAAACTAATTTTATTTATCAAAGAATACCAAAGCACCTGAACAAAAAGAGACTTGAGTTCTTTTCTGTTTTCCTGATAAAGTACTTAATGTAAGCATTTACTTTTTCTTTCTTTTTTTTTAGAGACAGAGTCTCACTTTGTCGCCCTCAGTAGGTAGAGTGCTGTGATGTCACAGCTCACAGCAACCTCCAGCTCTTGGGCTTAGGTGATTCTCTTGCCTCAGCCTCCCAAGTAGCTGCGACCACAGGTGCCCGCCACAATGCCCAGCTATTTTTTGTTGCAGTTTGGCCAGGGCTGGGTTTGAACCCACCACCCTTGGTATATGGGGCTGGAGCCCTACTCACTGAGCCACAGGTGCCACCTACTTTTTCTTCTTTTAAAACCAATAATTAGAGCTCTTTTGCATAGTTTGATAGTGAAATGTCACAGGCAAAACAAACACAAAAGTAGACAGACACATAGATAGAAGCAGGATTTATATTTGCTGGCTTTTAAATATATATTTTTATTCAGGCTATTAATTTTTTAATTACCTAATTTATTTTTCTTAGCAGTTTATCTAGGTTTTAGTTATCATTTTAAATTATTTTTCTTCCAACCATTTTTATGCCCTGTAAATTAGATATACGTAGTTTTAATTATTGCTTTTAAGCTCATAAATTCTATCAAGCAAAAACAAACCTAAATGTTTTTTTGTTTTTTTGAGACAGAGTCTCACTATGTCATCTTTGTTAGAGAGCGGAGGCGTCACAGATCATAGCAACCTCGAACTCTTGGGCTTAAGCAATTCTCTTACCTCAGCCTCCCAAGTAGCTGGGACTACAGATGCCTGCCACAACACCCACCTATCTTTTCGTTGCAGTTGTTGTTGCTTTAGCTGGCCCAGGCCATGTTCAAACTTGCCAGTGTGGGTGTATGTAACCACTGAGCTATGGGCAATGTCAAACCCTAGTATTTTAACCAGACTTGTTATTTTAAACAATGTAACATCATTATAATAATTGAAGGATCCATTCAAAGGCCATTTTTCTCCAGAGTCAAGATGACAAGCCAGGCCAATTATAGTAAAACTTCATTGCTTTTTAGTTTTAGCTGGGGACCCATACTGAGACCAATCAGACACAATACACCCCAATGGGCTATCCTTTGGGATTGAGCCCTGAGCTCCCATAAGGGAGTTTAGATACAGAAACACCAGATTTCTCAGAACAGATGAGAACTAACTTTCTTAGCTGCAACCAGAATAAAGCAGGTAGACCTTAGTGATAGCAACAGCAGGTGCATGAGCATGAAGACTTCCAGGAGAAATCTCCTGGCAGAGCTGCTAGGAGTGTATGGGTATGGCACCCCCAGCCCATCTGTCCAGGGAACCACTAGTGTTCCTTGGCACACTCATTGGAACAGTCTAGGGGGTCCTTTCATGGTCGCCAGAAATGTTGTAAGCCACCTGTCACTGTCAGCCAATATGTAGAGACAGGGATAGGTCCACTAAACTTTATTAGTCAGAAGCCCGGGATTCTGGAGAACAGTGAGAGTAGCTTCTCCAAGACTGTTCTTTTTCCTTTCCTTTCCTTTCCTTTTTTTTAGACAGAGTCTCCCAATGTCACCCTCGGTATAGTGCCATGGAGTCACCGCTCACAGCAACCTCCAATTCTTGGGCTTAAGCGATTTTCTTGCCTCAGCCTCCCAAGTAGCCGGCCGCCACAGCTATTGTTTGTTGCAGTTGTCATTGGTCTTTAGCTGGCTCAGGCCGGGCTTGAACCTGCCAGCCTCAGTGCATGTGGCTGGCGCTGTAACCACTGTGTTACAGGCGCTGAGCTGACTGTTCTGTTTTTCTTTCTTTTTTATTTATTTATTTTATTTTTTATTTTTTTTGTTCTGTTTTTCTAAAGTTACAGTTTTATACATGAAAGTTTAAAGTAAAGACCATGTTAACTCTTATTTCAAATAATAATCAGTATAGCTCAGTGACCTATTATAATATTTTGCTTTAAAAGTTAATGTCTTCAATCTATCTAAACTACTGGAGATAGGCATCTTTAAGGTGGGTGTTAATGTTATAAAACAGTAAGAATGGGGCAGCACCTGTGGCTCAAAGAGTAGGGCACCTCCCCATATACTAAGAGTGGCAAGTTCAATTCCAGCCCTGGCCAAAACTGCAAAAAAAAAAAAAAAAGTATGAAACAGTAAGAATGGGAGACAGGGAATGAAAATCACCTAAGACCTAAACTGACCAGATCATCTGTGTCATCTCAAGCCTGGCCTGAATGACTCCATCTCATTTTTATTACTTGTATTTTCAGTGGGGGGCCAGAGAGGTGAGGTGGCTGGAGTGATGCCCGTGGGCAGCAAGAGGGTTTGAGGCAGGCCACAGGCCAGGCGGGCAGCAAGTGGTGGCACGGTGAGCAGGGCTGTGGAGTCCTTTCTGGGTGGAGTGAGAGGTGGGGCAGCACCCCCTCACTTGGGGGTGTGAGTGAGCTGGCCCCAGCCAGAGGCTGCAGAGGCCCGCGGGGGTCCTGGGTGAACGCTCCTGCAGCCTGGCAGTGGGGTGACGGGTTAGGCCCTGGTGGGCATAGGGATAGGAAGGTAGGAGGGAAGTACCCAGTACCTGGACAAAGGGTCTGGGGGCAGCACCATGGCAGGCACTGGCCACTCTACAGCCAGTCATCTGGACACAGCCCCAGATCCTCCAGTCCCGTGTGCCCCGCCTGGGCCGGATCCTTCTCTACTGCGGAGCTGGAGTTCCCGCCCTTGGCCCTACAAGGGCTGGAGGGGACAGAGACCCGGGGAGGGCCAGCACAGGCGCAGCTCAAGGAGGAGCCGGGAGCCTGGGCAGCAGGAAGGGACGCGGCCAGCATCAGCGGGCATGAGCTGAGCTGGATGCCCCGGAGCTTGGCGTTGCCCTGTATCGACCGGATCTAGTGTGTCGGCGTGCTGTGCTAGCGGACTAGGCACTGGGTCCAGTTCCTTCTAACCACTTCTTTCGTCTCTCTCGGGCCCCGGTCGCACGGAGGACACCAGCTAGGGCAGCCCTGTTGCAGCCCCGGGCACCCGGCAGCAGGTTTTGAGGGCGCCCACATTAGGTCAGCCCGGGGCACAGCCAGCAGCGCCAAGGTTCCCTCTGCCGCTGGGCTCGGGGAGGGCCGGTGGAGTTGTGCAGGGCGGGTCCGCAGGCCCCACCCCGAGGCGCGCCGGCAGGGCAGGACCCGCCCAGATTTGCGCGAGCGCCCACCGAGCGGCCAGGAGCCCTGGCCGCCGCCCAGGTGGGCGCGGTGGGGGTGTCCGCTCCTCCTCCCCAACTCCCGCGCCGCCACACCCACCTGTCCCGGCCACCCCTCCACCCGCGCGCCGGCACAGCCTCCGCTCCCCTCCCTACGCCGCCCCCGGGGCCCCTCCTCTCCGTACCCGCGGCCGCGCGCCCGGCCCCGCTGCCGCACAGGCTCCGCCCCGTCCCGTGGCTGTCCGGGCCTGGCCCAAGGTCGAGCCAGGAGGCCAGTGAGGCTCAGTCGTCTGGCCACCCGGACGCCGACCCGGTGCCTCTTAGTGCTCGAGAAGCCAGGACGGCCGCAGGCTCCAGGGTCCAGCCGCTCCTCCGCTTCGGAAGGGCCTGCTCCAGTCCCTGGTTTCCGACGCAGCTCAGGCGCCCGCCAAGTGGGTAAGGGGTCGGGGACAGCCAGCTGACAGAGGTCTCTCCGCCAGGACCTCTGCTGGACTTGGAAGCCCCCCTCCTTGATCTCGCCCACGCTCCCAGGCTGACCCCGGCCTCTGTCCAGTTCTCCCAGGGCTGCCAACTGAAGAGCCGCTGCTGGGTTCTGGCCCCACCGTCATGGGTAACCCGGAGGGACGCTTCCACTTTGCCATCGACCGTGGAGGCACCTTCACAGACGTCTTCGCTCAGTGTCCGGGCGGGCACGTGCGTGTCCTGAAACTGCTGTCAGAGGACCCCGCCAACTATGCAGACGCGCCTACCGAGGGCATCCGTCGCATCCTGGAGCAGGTGGGCTGCGGCAGAGAGGGTAGTGTGGGGAGGGACTCCACGGCTAGAAGCCACACACTGCCTCCCTGGCCACTAGGAAGGAGGCCTGCCGCTGCCCCGGGACCGGCCCTTGGACACCAGTCGCATCGCCAGCATCCGCATGGGCACCACAGTGGCCACCAATGCGCTGCTGGAGCGGAGGGGAGAGCGGGTAGCACTGCTGGTAACACGCGGCTTCCGAGACCTGCTGCACATTGGCACCCAGGCTCGTGGGGACCTCTTCGACCTGGTGAGCTCCTCCATGCCAGCAGGGGGCCAGGTTGTGCGGCTCACACCTCCCCAGGGGTGCCAAGACCCCTTGGGATGGGCAGTAGGAAGGGTTAATTAGTGGTAGCTCCAGGGCATCCTCAACCCCCCAGCCCTTTGAGGGGACACGTGGTACTTTGCTTCTGTCTGGCAACATGCTCTGTCCTGGACCTGGTGTATGGAAGCCCAGGCCATCCCCCTCCAGGTGAGAGAGAGGCAGGAGCCCTGCCCTCCACTGCTGGGTTCCAGGAAGAAGCTGGGGGAGTGGGGAGGCAGTTGGCTGCAGTTAGTTGCCTGGGGGCAGAGAGCTAACATGCCCATCTGACTATGTCTCCTGGGCCTGTGCTCTGCTCTGCTGGGACACATCCCTTGCTTGCCACCACCCACTCATGCAGAACGTTTTTAAGGACCCTCAGTCCGAAGCCTCCTCTGAGCCTCTGCCCACCCCCAGGCCGTGCCCATGCCCGAGGTACTGTATGAGGAGGTGCTGGAGGTGGATGAGCGCGTGGTGCTGTACCGAGGGGAGTCAGGCGCTGGCACGCCCGTCAAAGGTTTGGGTTTGGGGCCAGGTGTGGGATCAGGGGTGGGCAGATCCTGCTGGTCGTTGACTGTGCTGTGATAAGCTTTCTGGCAGGCCGGACGGGGGACCTGCTGGAAGTGCAGCGGCCGGTGGACCTGGGGGCCCTGCGTGGGAAGCTGGAGGGGCTCTTGTCTCGAGGCATCCGCAGCCTGGCTGTGGCGCTTATGCACTCATACACGTGAGCGAGGGCCTCGGGTCGTGTGCCTTGGGTGGTGGGCTGTCGGCCTGGGCGGGCTCCACACACCATGGGGTTCTCGTCATAGGTGGACCCAGCATGAGCAGCAGGTGGGTGCGCTGGCCCGGGAGCTGGGCTTCACACACGTGTCCTTGTCCTCGGAGGCCATGCCCATGGTGCGCATCGTTCCTCGGGGCCACACGGCCTGTGCCGACGCCTACCTCACACCCACTATCCAGCGCTACGTTCAGGGCTTCCGTCGAGGCTTCCAGGGCCAGCTCAAGGTGAGGCCCCTGGGTCGCCTGCTCAGGCTCGGCCCTGTGCCTAACCAGCCCCTCACTGCCACCTGCCGGCGGTTCACAGGACGTGCAGGTGCTGTTTATGCGCTCTGACGGCGGCCTGGTGCCCATGGATACCTTCAGCGGCTCCCGTGCTGTGCTCTCAGGCCCCGCTGGAGGTGTCGTTGGCTACTCAGCCACCACCTACCAGCTGGAGGGCGGTCAACCTGTCATTGGCTTTGACATGGGAGGTACGAAGGCGGAAGGGCAGAGGCTGGGCAAAACCCAGCTTCTAGGTCTGCGGGTGACTCTTAGAACGCCACGCCCTCAGGCACATCCACAGATGTGAGTCGCTATGCTGGGGAATTTGAACATGTCTTTGAGGCCAGCACAGCTGGCATCACCCTGCAGGCCCCTCAGCTGGACATCAACACAGTGGCAGCTGGGGGAGGCTCCCGCCTCTTCTTCAGGTCAGTTGCCCCCACCACCTTCCTGGTTGGGATACCCCCTCCCCTCCACCCTGCCTCCCTTCCCACATCCAATTCCTCCCTTTCCCAAGGTCGGGCCTCTTTGTGGTTGGGCCGGAGTCAGCAGGAGCTCACCCTGGTCCTGCTTGTTACCGCAAAGGTAAGAGCCAGTACCTGCCCAACCAGGCTACTCCCTCCTCCTAATGCCCCAGCCCTTCCCTTCAGCCCCATCCTGGCTGCCCCCCCGCCCCTCCAGTCCCACCTCCCACATGGTGCCCCCCTCCCAGGGGGCCCTGTGACAGTGACGGATGCTAATCTGGTCCTGGGTCGCCTGCTGCCTGCCTCCTTCCCCTGCATTTTTGGGCCGGGAGAGGACCAGCCACTGTCCCCTGAAGCCTCCCGCAAGGCCCTGGAGGCTGTGGCCACTGAGGTCAACAGCTTCCTGACCACTGGTCCCTGCCCGGCCTCCCCGCTGAGCCTGGAGGAGGTGGCCATGGGGTTTGTGCGTGTGGCCAATGAGGCCATGTGCCGGCCCATCCGTGCACTCACTCAGGTATGCCCACCTCTGCTCATCTTCCAGCCCTGCTCCCTGACCCCCAAAAGGGTATGGGGTGGGAGGGCAGGGTAGGAGAGGCCACTGACCTCTTTTGGTTCCCCAGGCACGAGGCCATGACCCCTCAGCCCACGTGCTGGCATGCTTTGGGGGAGCCGGTGGGCAGCATGCTTGTGCCATTGCTCGGGCCCTGGGCATGGACACAGTGCACATCCACAGGTGGGTCTGGGCATGGCACACTGGTGTTCATGTGCTCTGGGCCAAAAAACCAGCTTTGGGAGGTACCCCTATTGTCACATCCCTGTCTCCACAGGCACAGCGGGCTGCTGTCGGCACTGGGGCTGGCCCTGGCAGATGTGGTACATGAGGCACAGGAGCCCTGTGCCCTGCCCTATGTACCTGAGAACTTTGTGCAGCTGGACCAAAGGCTGAGCCGCCTGGAGGAGCAGTGCGTGGATGCCCTACAGGCCCAGGGTTTCCCCAGGTGGGTTCTCAGGGCAATGGTCAGGAAGGACTTCTGGACTCCAAGTCCTGGAGAAGGCAGGACGGGAGTCCATGTAGGGCAGTGGTTCTCAACCTGTGGGTCACAGCCCCTTTGTAACAATGAAAATACATTGTGGCATTAGGAAGGTTGAGAACCACTGCTGTAGGGTGCTCAGTGTGGGGACAGGCTGAATGCGAGTGCCCCGTCCCCTGACTGCCCAGGTGCCAGATCAGCACGGAGAGCTTCCTGCACCTGCGCTATCAAGGCACTGACTGTGCCCTGATGGTGTCTGCTCACCAGCACCCGGCTTCTGCCTGCTCACCCCGGGCCAGTGACTTTGGGGCAGGCTTTGTGGAGAGGTACGTGAGCTCCTTGTCTTGGGAGCCCTGGTGGGTTTTCAGGCTGCCTTCCCCTGATGGTTCTCTTGGGCGGGGGGCTGGTGTCAGGTACATGAGGGAGTTTGGCTTCGTCATTCCTGAGCGGCCAGTGGTGGTAGATGACGTGAGGGTGAGAGGCACCGGCCACAGCAGGCTTCACCTCGAAGATACCCCTAAAGCCCAGACCGGGCCTCCCCGGGTGGACAAGGTTGGTGGTCTTGCTGTGTCAGCCCTCCCACAGCCATGGGACATGGGGTAAAGTGTAGGTGGGGGAGGCCGTGCCCTGTTGAGAGGCCTTGGGGAGGGTGCTGGACCAAGGGGCCCCACTCACTCCATACTCTTCACAGATGACCCAGTGCTACTTTGAAGGGGGCTACCAGGAGACTCCTGTGTACCTTTTGGGAGAGCTAGGCTATGGGCACAAGCTCCAGGGGCCCTGCCTCATCATTGACAGCAACAGGTAGGCTGAGGCCAGCCAGGGTGGAGACTGTGAGCAGGCCCTAGGGCCCCTGGCTGGGGCTTCTCTGGCCTGAGGGAGTCCGTGTCTCCTCACTGGCTTGGGGCTGTGGTGTCCCTTGTTGGGTGCATCTGGTCTGGCACCTTGTAGTCCCTCTGTGATCCCTGCCCTTAGCACCATCCTGGTGGAGCCAAGTTGCCAGGCAGAGGTGACCAAAATGGGGGACATCCGCATCTCTGTGGGGGCTGAAGCCTCCAATGCAGTGGGCACTCGGGTTGACCCCATCCAGCTGTCTATCTTCTCACATCGCTTCATGAGCATTGCTGGTGAGTGGCTGCTGCCATCCTCCCTACAGCCCTTTGAGATAGAGCATGGGGGTTCTGCAGAGTGAGCAGAGATAGGCACCCATGGTGCTCCTGGCAGCATGGACCTTGTCATGTGGGGTGGCTGGTAGGGGTGTCCAGAGATCCCCGCTTGGGTTGTGGTGGGCAGTATGGCCCTGGCCCTAGGATGGCATGGCCTGCTGCAAGAGCAGGCCTTAGGCAGGGCAGGCACTTTCCTCCTCTTGCCTACAGCTATGTGATCTGGGAATTGCTTCCCTACCTGAGGACGGGACACAGAGGGATGCCCTCTGTGCATGGTCAGGCAGGGGCTTGCTGGGAGCCCAGGGGTCCATGCCCAGGAACCAGGTTCTTGCGATGCCAGGCAGAGCAGGGGGTCGAGAGAGGTACCAGCTTCTTGCTGTTAACCTCCAAGCAGGCCTGGGAAGAAGATGGTGTACTTCACACAGGCCAGGACATTGTGCCCTGGTGGGCATACCACCACCTGGTCTTCCCAGGGCACAGAAAAACCTGCCACCTGGATTTGAGCCTCCGAGGCTTTTACCCTGGTGGGTCCTGTTCCTCCCTGTCTAGGGCAGTGCTGTGGGTGGGTGGTGCCAGCATGTGTCTGGTCACTATGTGTCCCCAGAGCAGATGGGCCGAATCCTGCAGCGCACGGCCATCTCTACCAACATCAAGGAGCGCCTGGACTTCTCGTGTGCCCTCTTTGGGCCTGATGGGGGCCTGGTCTCCAATGCCCCCCACATCCCTGTGCACCTGGGTGCCATGCAGGAGACTGTGCAGTTCCAGGTGCGGTGGGCCCCCCTCCCGCCCCCCCCCCCCCGGGGCACCTGGACCTCACTCTCCTTCCTCACTCTATTTGTCTCCTGGTTTCAGATCCAGCACTTGGGGGCTGACTTGCACCCTGGTGACGTGTTGCTGAGTAACCACCCCAGTGCTGGGGGCAGCCATCTTCCAGACCTGACTGTCATCACACCGGTGAGGGGTACTGCCTGGCAACCCTCAGTGGGGCAGGGAGGCTGATGCAGCTGACCATAGCTCTGTACTTCCCCACTCCCAGGTGTTTTGGCCAGGTCAGATGCAGCCTGTGTTCTATGTGGCCAGCCGAGGGCACCACGCAGACATTGGGGGCATCACTCCAGGTTCCATGCCCCCCCACTCCACTACACTGCAGCAAGAGGGTGCTGTCTTTCTGTCCTTCAAACTAGTCCAGGGAGGCGTTTTCCAGGAAGAGGGTGAGTGGAAGTAGAAGGGGTCTGGGGTAGCATTTAGTAGGCTGGGACATGTCGCTATTGCTGGCAACCAAGAGAGGCTGGACCTCGGGGTGAAGACAGATGATGACCCCAGGGGTTGGGGCAGATGGTCACAGGAGCTGAGAGAAATTCTGCCTGGGCCCAAGAACACTTCCTTGGAGGTAGTTTTGAGGGTAAGGAGTTGGCCAGGACACCAGGTTCAGGGTGCTGGAGGGAGAGGAGCTGCTTCAAGCTAGGCAGCTACTCATGATGTGTGTGGTCCCTGGGTGGGGGGCTTCAGAGAAGCAGTGGGGCTAGGGTTGGGGGCTGCAGGGTCCTGGAGAGTTTTCTGGGCTTGGGTCTGAGTCATCAGGCAGTGGGGCAGCTGTGAAGAGCTTTCAGCTGGGCCTATGCTGGTCTGCCAGTACACCCAGGTGCAAGAGAAGACAGGGGTCCAAGTGGCTTTGCAAACTGGTGGGGGAAGTAGGGTGGGAGCAGTGTGATGTGTGAATGTTTCTTACGTGGGTGGTGCCGCAGATGTTAAGCCTGCGATGGAATGTTAGGGAATAAGGAAGGCTGAAAGCTCACTCAGGCAAACAGCGATTTTATTTCTTCCACCAAAGCTTATATAGGCACATAGCTTAATCAGTAAACATATGACTTACATCTTGGCCCCAGACCTCTTACTGCCTGACATCTACGGGCCTAAGGATTAACTGATAACCACTTCACCAACATTATCTAAAGCTATTCTTATGGGCTAAGGTTTAACCGGATTAACTGATAAACGTCACTGACATTAACTAAAGTTATTCCTACGCTAAGTAATCAAAAACAAACCACAAAACAAGGTTCTGGGGAAATAAGCTGTTTGAATGCTTGACCTTTAACAGACCATCTGGAGCCAGTTAATCATCTTTAGGGAGTAGTCTGGAAATTTCTGAGATATACAGGTACCTGCCTGCAGGCCTGCCCCCACGAAGCCCAGCCCTAAATCACTTCTACGTGATTAGGCCCTAAGCCACATATGGAGTTCTATCCAGGTTTTCCCTTCCAACTCACAAAATACTTCAAACTTGCCAAAATGGAACCATTTAAAGGTTTACTTACAGGCTTTTCACCTTTAGCAGTGGCAATGGTCCTGGTGATGCTGAGCCTTGAGCTGGGCAGAGAGCAGCGAGCTATTGTGGAGGGGGGGACAGGTGTTTGATGGGATATAAGAAAGGGACAAGAGGCCAGGCAGGACAGAGAGCCCAGGGAGGCATCCAAAGTGAGCTGTGGCCTGGGTCATGATAACAGAGTCACAGGCTGCCTGTTGGGGGACACAAGTAGGACATCCGGGCCTGACTGCTCCCTTGGTCAGGGCAAAGTGGGGCAGGGGTGAGGCTGGCGGTGGGATGTGCACACATGGCCAAGGCCAGGCAAAGGTGCCTCAGAGAGGATCCTCACCCAGACTCCAGGGGAGGGGCTTTTCTCAAGTGAGGAGTGATTTCAGAGCCAGGCCTCACTGCTTACCAGGGGCTGAAGACCTCGTTCAGATCCAGGAAACTTGGGTAGGGGTCTTGGACACCAGGTGCACCTTGATATTCTTTGAGGTGCTTGGCTGGGGCAACTGGCAGGGCGGAGGGCAGAATGGTGGGGAGTAGGCAGAGAAGGTGAGAGGGATGAAGGAAGGAGGATAGCTCTCTGAGAGACAAAGCTGCCCCCACTCCAGTGAGGTCATTGGCAAAGCTGCCTGCCCAAGCCTAGGGTACCCTAGGGTGCTGGACTGTGGGAGGGAGAAGGGTAGAGGCTGGGGTCTTCAGGGTACTGTAGGAGTAAGGAGGGGAGTGAAGGGCCAACATAGGAGCCCCCAGTGCCCAGTAGAGGTGCAGTGATTGTGGAATGAGGTACCAGGTGGCCTCTAAGCTTGGGGAGGGGCTCAATGGTCACCCTGTCCATCCAGCGGTGACTGAGGCCCTCCAGGCTCCAGGCAAGATCCCCAGCTGCAGTGGAACCAGGAATCTGCATGACAACCTGTCTGACCTCCGTGCCCAGGTGGCAGCCAACCAGAAGGGGATCCAGTTGGTGGGAGAGCTCATCGGGCAGTATGGTCTGGATGTGGTGCAGGCTTACATGGGCCATATTCAGGTGGGCCAGGGGGCAGGAGCATAGGGCAACTGCCTCTGGGCAGCTTGGTCATCCTGAAGGTGGCACGGCTGCTGCTGAACCTCCTCCTTGCCAGGCAAATGCTGAGTTGGCAGTGCGAGATATGCTGAGGGCCTTTGGAGCCTCCCGGCAGGCCCAGGGCCTGCCCCTTGAGGTGTGTGCAGAAGACCACATGGATGATGGCTCCCCCATCCACCTTCGGGTGCAGATCAACCCCAGTCAGGTCAGGCTGCCTGCAGAGGGCACCCACTGCTGCCTCAGGGGCAAGGCTGCCCACCTGCTGATGTCTGTTCTTCCCTCGGATCTACAGGGCAGTGCAGTGTTTGACTTCAGCACCACTGGGCCAGAGGTGTTTGGCAACCTGAATGCACCCAGGGCCATAACACTGTCAGCCCTCATCTACTGCCTGCGTTGTCTAGTAGGCCGGGACATCCCGCTCAACCAGGTGTGCAGAGTTGTGTGGGTGAGGGGGTTCCCCACGAAGTGCACAGTCACCCTGAGGGAGCCCAAACTGACCCCAGGGGTGTTGGGGGATTCTCCCCCAGTTTGACAGTGGGGCCCACCCCCAGTCACCCCTGATTGCTGACTGCCCCCATACAGGGCTGCCTGGCGCCAGTTGGCGTTGTGATTCCCAGAGGTTCCATCCTGGACCCATCCCCAGAAGCAGCTGTGGTGGGCGGCAACGTGCTCACATCCCAGCGCGTGGTAGACGTGATCCTGCGAGCCTTTGGGGCCTGTGCCGCCTCCCAGGTGCGGTGGGGCAGGGTGGGTGCAGCTCTGGGGCTGCTGGGTGCGCAGGCCCCGCTCCAGTCTAGCGCAGCCGCCACTTGACCCTGGCAGGGCTGCATGAACAACGTGACCCTGGGCAACGCCCACATGGGCTACTATGAGACGGTGGCGGGCGGTGCGGGCGCTGGCCCCAGCTGGCATGGGCGCAGCGGCGTGCACAGCCACATGACCAACACGCGCATCACCGACCCCGAGGTCCTGGAGAGCCGGTGAGAGGCCAACCCTGGGGAGCCGGCCAGGGTGCGAGCCCAGGCTGCGGCCGCGCTAAGCTCGTGCCTGTGCAGGTACCCGGTCATCCTGCGCCGCTTCGAGCTGAGGCCGGGCTCTGGGGGCCGAGGCCGCTTCCGCGGGGGCGACGGCGTGATCCGCGAGCTGCTCTTCCGCCAGGAGGCTCTACTGTCAGTGCTGACCGAGCGCCGCGCTTTCCAGCCCTATGGCCTCCACGGTGGGCGCTCCCCCTTGGCCCGACCCGTCCCCGCTCTCACCTGCCCGACCTGGCCACCTGCTCTGTCCGCTCCATCCCTCTTCCTGGCCTTACTAGACACTTCGTGTCTGGCCTCTCCCCGCAGGGGGCGAGCCTGGTGCCCGTGGCCTAAACCTGCTGATCCGTAAGGACGGGCGGACGGTGAATCTGGGCGGGAAGACATCGGTGACCGTGTACCCCGGAGTAAGGGCTGCAGCTTGTCCTGTTCCCACCTCCCTCGTCAGGCCCACCCCACGGAGGGAGGGCAGAGTTGTAAAAGTAACTGGAGACGGAGTTTAATTTGACTCCTGAAGAAAAGGGGCGCATCCGAGGCCGATGGGGGGGGTGGGGTGGTTGACGCTGCTGCACTAGGGGAGGAGGCTGCAGCCGGGGACACGCTCGCTCTGATCCTGCCCTCTGCCCCTCAGGATGTGTTCTGCCTCCACACGCCGGGAGGCGGAGGCTACGGGGACCCGGAGGACCCCGCCCCCCCGCCGGGGTCGCCTCCGCAGCCTGCAGCCTTCCTCGAGCGCGGCAGCCTCTACGAGTACCGGCGGGCCCAGGAGGCTGTGTGAGCGCTTGCGCAATAAAGATTCCTGAAGCCGCTCGGCCTGAGGGCGCCGCTAAGGGCAATGTTGGTGCTCCGCGTCCTGCTGTCTCGCCGGGTGCGCGCTGTCGCCTGTGCGTCCGCCTGCGCTATGAGGCCGCGGAGACTCGGAGCTGTAGGCCTACGGCCATGTGGTCCGTGAGCCCCGCCAGGGCGGTGTTGAACGTCACCCGTTCCACTTCCTGAGAATGGGAGTCAGGTTGAGGAGAGGGTCGTCCCAACGCCCGCAGGCCCTGTCCTGAGCTCTGGCACTTACTGGACTCAACCGGCCCCGGGCATTCCGGTATGGGATGTAGTCCAGGTGTCGGCCAGCCAGGATTTTGTGCGGCTCCTTCCGTAGGGAGGGGCTGCCAGGTATTATCCTGTCCCAGGGCCCTGGCGGAGGAGCGGTGTCACCAAGGCCAGGACACCCCTTCGGGCTTAGGGTGGAAGGTGCCTGGCTCCCAGGTCGCTTCTCACCTCTGCAGCATCTCGGGTCCGTGTGGGAGGCCGGGGAAGGGCCCTACAGGCGGGAGCTTCGGCGACCCACCCTCCCCATGTCCACTCTCCCCTCCGCACCCCAACCCCAGGCGCAGTACCCATGACCCAAGGCTGCTACTGGCCGGTGCCCAGCCGGCAGGGGTCAGGAAGCAGCCGAAGAGCTTACGCTGCTGCTCCTGCGGGTGATCTGCTGCGGGAGAGGGCCGCGCTCGGTGGGCGGAGCCACACCTCCCGGCCGCTCGCCCCAGCCTCCCCTCACATTTCCAGCAGTTGTGGAAGTTCAGGTCGTCGAGAAGCACATCGAGGGCCACGCCCTCGTCACTCTGGCGCCTCTCGGCTTCAAACTGCTCGGCCCAGTCAACGGCAGCGTCAGCTGTTCGCAGCCCAAGGGCCGGTGCTCTTCGGAGGGAAGGGGGGGTATGCTCCGCCCAGGGTGCGGATCCGCATCCTGGACACGTCCCCCCCATCTGGGAACCCACCCTGTCGCTTCTCTGGAATTCTGGTGCCTAGCGCAGTGAGCAAACGGTGGCAGGTGGGGCGCGGTGGTGCAGGCAGAGGTAGGGACAGAAGGGCTCACCAGGCGGTGCGTGCAGTGGGGGAATCCCACCTGCGGCGCCCGTCCAGGTTGTCCAGCTGTGCCTGCAAAACCACAGACGCCCCCTTGCCGGTTTCCCCGGCTCCTTCCCAACCAGGGTGGACCGTGGCCCGCAGGTCGGTAACTGTGCGGACAGCAGTCCTTTGGAGGCCAGCGCGTCCTCATGACGTGCGTTGGGGAAGCAATGGAAGGTGGCCCACAGCAGCTGGAGGTGCGGCCTGGGCTGCAAGCTGAGCTTGCCCACGTCGTAAACTACCGGGTTGATTCGGCGCCAGGCGGCCCGCCAAGCAACTAGCCGCGCTGCAGATCGAACACCTCTTGCAGGCACACGAAGTCCAGACCCGCGGGCAGTGCGGCCACCAGAGAGGGCGGGAGGCGGACCAGTAGCGCGGCGCCAATGGCCTCAGCCCGCCGCTGTCTTGTGCGATAGGTGGCTGAAGCGTGCCAGCCCATGAGGGAGCAGGCACAGGTTGGCCGAGAGGAAAACGAAGCAGCGCACCGGCCCGGCAGGTGAGCGCTAGGGCCCGGGCGGCACCCAGCACAGCCGAGCGGGGCGATGCCAAGCCTGCAGCGGCAGCCACAGCAGCAGTCCAGGCAGCGCCAGGAGCAGGCGGACAAGCAGGAGCAGCAGCAGCGCCGCCCGCCAACGCCCTCAGCACCCTCAGGCTGGCCCGGGGCGGGAAGGGCAGCATGCGGACCAGGACATGGAGGGAGTGTAGCAGGGGGTGCCAGAACAGAGAGGGCCGCAGGGCCTTGAGCGCGGGGAGTCAGGCAGGCGGGGACTGCATGGCCCACGCTGCTTCTTGGGGGTAGGCTACTCTAGTCGAGGCCTGGTGGCATAGTCCGTGCGCAGGGCCGGTAAGGCGCAGTTCCTAGAGAGCCTGGGGTGTCAGGCGTAGGCATAGAGGGGCGCTTTGGAAAGCTGCACCTCCTTGTTCGCTCGGGATTTCCGCGCCCCTTGGGAAGAACAAAAGAAAAAGCGGGCTGGTGCGTTCGAATCCAGCCCGGCCCCGCCAAACAATGAGGGCTGCAACCAAAAATTAGCCTGGCGTTGGGGCGGGCGCCTGTAGTCCCAGCTACTTGGGAGGCAGAAGCAGGAGAATCGCTTAAGCCCAGGAGTTGGAGGTTGCTGTGAGCTGTGATGTCACAGCGCTCTACCCAGGCCAATAGCTTGAGGCTCTGTCTCCAAAAAAAAAAAAAAAGAAAAGAAAAGAAAAGAAAAAAGAAAAAGTGAAAGGGACCCTGACCTCATAGCCCCGCCCCACCCACCCAAAGGACGGCAGGGGGAACCACAGAGCCCCGGGGTGCAGCCAGCCCCAGGTAGTGGTGACCCTTCTAGAGTAGAGGCCGGCGAAACGCTGGCGACGGGAGAACGTGTGTGCTGCATCCGGACCCCCACTACCCCACCTGCCCACCCACTAAGTGCCGGGCTCTCTGGCTGCCCGAACCGGGTCTACCCAGCCTCGCACTTGTCCCGCGCTTGAGTTCAAAAACCCGACACCAGAGGGAAGACGGACTAGAAGGCGCCTACCCAACCTTCCGCCCAGCGCCCAGCACAGCAGCAAAGTCCTCCGGCTGAGAAGCTTCCAGTCTCAGGGGGGAGGGACGGTTGCAGGATGGACGCCAGCTATCTCATTCACTGAGGCTCCTGGCACTTGCTCCCTCGCTTCCCAGCACAATGTCCCAGGGGTTCCCAGGCGCTGCTCGCCTCCCACCCTTCTAAAGCACCCATTCCTGTGTCAGCTGAGGATAGTGTCTCTTAGCCTTGGAGAATTGGGTCAGGGCTGTCTTTCACCGTGGCTGGCAGGGATCTGGAGGGGCTTCTGGGCCCCACCTAGTTACGCTTGCCCCAAAGTTGCCCTCTGGGTCAAGAGTCCTGCCTTGCCCTTCCCAGAGGCTGTTGAGCTGGAACCCCTGAGGCCTCAGGAGGCCTGAGAGCAGGGAGGGCAGAGAGGCAGCTGGGCCTGGGCATCCTGCCCTGCATCCTGACAGGAAGCACCCAGATTTTTGGACTCCTTGCTGGTGGCTGATGAGATTCGTGTTTGAACCCAGACCCTGTGGCTCCTTTGGTCCCTCCTGCCCTGCTCTCTGGCTTGCAAGCACTCATGCTCTGGGGCCCTCCTCTGCTGAGAGGAGGGTCCATATCCCCTTATCTCCCATGGTAGGGCTCCCTTGCCATCTGTCAGGCAGGGTCTCCTTTCCACCTGTGGAAGAGGAGAGACAGCTGCCTGTCTCTCCCCCTCAGGTCCCTCCCTGGGGACCACTCAGCTTCCTGTCCTGTCCACATCTCTATCTACAGGTCCTCTCCCAGCAACCTTCCCTACCCCCACTTCAGCTGCTCACCCATCCTGCCTGTGCCCTTAGCCCCTGTGGCAGGTGGGTTCTACCCTTGTCAGCTCTGAGCCCCCAACACCAGGTCAGCAGAACCTGGTGGAAAGGGCCTCTCATGTTGGACCTTGGATGTCTTGGGAAAGAGCTGCCATTTGCCTGGGCTGCCCCTTGCCCAGGTTTGAGTGGGTTTGTGTTCATTCCCCTGGCTGCATTCCCTCTAAGGATAGCACCCTCCTGTCCTCAAGGTCTGGAAGATAGCCAGCCCCTGCCCAGTGTTCAACACCCATATCTTTGCCTCTTCACGCAGATCCCTGCCGTGCCACCCCCCTTAACCAATCATCCCCCCTAACTCCCCACAGTCACAGAGCCTCAGCCCTCCCCTGCCTGCTGCACTCCTTCCAGGTTCCTGTCTTCTTGCTGCTCCCAGTGCTAAATGAAGGGAGCCTGGGGCTTCAGATCAATTCCTTCCACCTGACAGTGCCCTGGGATGGGTGGGATGTGTGTGGACCTCCAGGCAGGACTGCATGGGTTTTGGCCACTCCGGAGGAGGCACCACCACCCAAGAATGCTGGCACATGCAGGGCTGGGGAACTTGTGGCATTAAAGAAACTCGTGGACTTCCCGGTCCTTAAGTGGGCCTTTGACTGAATCCAAATTTTACATGACAAATGTAAAATGTCAGAGAAACATTTACATTATACACGAGTATATACGGTATGTGCAGCAGAGAAAGATGAAGTTTTTTTTTTTGCCTCCTTTGGTGCCTAAAAAAGGACGATCTTGAAATCAGAAGGCCACAGGTTCCCCACCCCCGATGGGAAGTTTTAATGGCTGTGCATAGGGGGGCGGGGCAGAGTGAGCCTGGGTGGGCAGGCGCCAGTGTCACCAGATGAACATGGGCTTGCCGTCGTCGTGAGCCAGCTGGTTGAGGCAAGAGAGCAGCAGGAGCGCGTCAGTGAGCATGCTGGGGTGCACAGTCTCCACTAGGACGCGCTGCAGGAAGTCCACGGTGTAGGAGCCGCCCTCAGATGCTGCCAGTTCCGGCCGCTCTCGGAGGATGCCATAGGCATTCACCAGCTGCTCGGTCAGCGCGGGGTGCACGCGGCCGTTGTAGCCCAGGCTCTGCAGCCTGTTCATGATGCTCACGTAGCGCTGTGTGAGTGTCTGGCACAGCTCCTCGTCCAGCTTGTGGTCACTAGGGTTCAGGGAGGCCTGTAGGGAGAGCAGCCATCAGGTCCCTCCTGCTTCCACACACCCCATGTATTGGGGCAAATGACACTGAGGGAAATTGTAAGGAGGACCACACTCGGAGGGGTGCATGTGGAGGGGATCCCACGAGGGGCCTGAGGGTCCAGGGTAGAGGAGCCCAGTGGGCAGAGCTGACAACAGTCCCCCCCGGCCTGACTCAGGCAGGACAACTGGGCCCCAGAGCTCTCAGTGGGGCCAGAGCCACAGGGGAAGAATAGCACACCCCATCCCTGTCGCCTGCTCCATCCACCACCAGGGACTTGGAAGTGGACTAAGGTGGCCAGGGGCCGAGGCCAAGGAGCATGGTTAGGAGCCTGCTGGTAGAGATAAGCATCTACTAGCCACAGGGTTGCTGGACCAAGGGTCTCTAGGTCTGCTCCTTCTCCACCTCCTCTGGAGACCTCTCTTTCATTACCCTGGGCTTCATCCTCAGCCTCTTTGGTCTGCACATCCCTGTGGGATTGTTTTTACTTCCCCCTTGTGCTGGGACCTGGGGATCAGCAGTGTCTGGTCACTGCCTCATTGCCCCTGTTTTGCCAGCCAGGCAGTGGGTACATCTCATCATGAAGGTAGCCCCCTCCTCTCCATTCCCCTGTCACTGTCTCCTGGACAGTCACGTGAAGCACTGTGCTCAGCTTAATGCTCTGTCAGCATCCTGCACTTCTTAATATGCTTTGAACAAAGACCTCACGTTTTTATCTTGCCCTAGGTCCTACCATATACATTACAGTCTGTCTGCTGCAGGTGCCCCATGCCTTCTCTGCACAGATACCCAGAGACATGGCCTGAAGTGGGGACAGGTGGGCTCTCCCCTCCTGAGCCCCTCCTGCAGCTTGCCTTGTTCTTATGTGTCGTCCAGTCTGGCTCTGATGCCGACATGCTGATTCCCAGCTTGCTCCCTGATGCCGACATACTGATTCCCAGCTTGCTGGTCCCATTGTTCCTATGTGTCGCCCAATCTGGCTCTGATGCCAACATGCTGATTCCCAGCTTGCTGGTCCCCTTGTTCCTATGTATCGCCCAGTCTGGCTCTGATGCTGACATGCTGATTCCCAGCTTGCTCCCTGATGCTGACATGCTGATTCCCAGCTTGCTCCCTGATGCCGACATGCTGATTCCCAGCTTGCTGAGCCCATTGTTCCTACGTGTCGCCCAGTCTGGCTCTGATGCCGACATGCTGATTCCCAGCTTGCTGGTCCCCTTGTTCCTATGTATCGCCCAGTCTGGCTCTGATGCCGACATGCTGATTCCCAGCTTGCTCCCTGATGCCGACATGCTGATTCCCAGCTACTCTGGCCCTGATGCCGACATGCTGACTCCCAGCTACTCTGGCCCTGATGCCGACATGCTGACTCCCAGCTACTCTGGCCCTGATGCCGACATGCTGACTCCCAGCGTGCTCCCTGATGCCGACATGCTGACTCCCAGCGTGCTGGGCACGCTCTTCTCCATTCTGTGCAGACAGGCTTCTCAGCCATCACTTTGCCAGGAGACTCCCTTGGCTGCACTGCCAGGCTAGTCATATGAACAGAGCACCAGGCTCAGGACTGGGCTCAGCCTGAGTAATTTTTTGACTTCTGGCAGGTACTCTCAGAGCCTTTGTTACTGGGAAGCACCTGGGACAGCCAGTGTCCCCAAGTGTTTCAGGCAGAGAACCAGCACGGGTGGCCAGGGAGATATGGGTGGCACTGTATTAAGCAGGTTTGACAGTTGCTTGTGTCACCACCTGTGGTCTGAGCCTCAGTTTTCCTGCTCACATGGAGAAAGTCACAGCACTACTTGATGGGTCTGTTTTGAGGAATAAAGGAAGTGACCCCATGAGCACTGAGTGCTTGTTAGGCCACAGGCCCAGACCCCCAGCATGAGAGAGATCACTCTGGCCGCCTCTAAGGTAATAGAGAATGAAGGGGTGTCCTGGATATTGAAGTTTGAGGCCAGGGTCTGGGCGTGGGGATGCTGTAAAGCCGTGTAGCTATCTCTCAGCTCTGATCCCTGGAACATTCCTGCCTTACAGCACTGGCACCCTCTGGCCCTCGAGGGTAGGTGTGTACTGCAGCCTGAGGGCAGGGGCCATGCCTGTCTGGTGTGCACCTGGCTCCAGGGAAGTGGGGACTGCATGTGGACAGGGCAGGATGGGGCAAGCAAGTGGATGGAAAGAACATTGAGAGGGGGACTCAGGAGGACATGGTGCTAGATGGGATGTGGAGGAGAAAAAGGCGTGACAACATACATGGTTCTGAGACAAGAACATGTGCTCACTGCCCCCTTTCCACCCTGAAGCACTCAAGACACCACAACCTGTTCTGTAAGGCAGCGGCAACATATGTCATAAAACCAGTGTTCTCAGAACCCAGGACAAGTGGGTTAGAAATCAACAAAAGACAGCCCAAAGTCCCTATGAAAGTTGCCAGTACCAACTTACATCAAACCAACTACAGGCCATTGGGGAGTCTGTGAGCAAGCCGTCATGGACGTGGGCCTGAAACAAGACTTATCACAAGAGCCTCCTCTAGACTGCAAAGTTCCAATACACTGTGTGCTCAAGGACGCTTGCCTTGCAGAGGCTGTCTCTGCCAACAAGCAAGGCCTTGCAGTGAGCTTCTGTGCCCTGTGGACTTTGTTTCAAAGTGACTCTCCTGGACTTCTCTTTAAAAGACACCCCTTAGCCCCGACACCGCAGGATAAGCCAGTGGTCCATCAGAGCATGCATACTCTAGATAGCTGTCTTCTGCTATCCCCAAATTCGTGTGTTCTGGACAGAATGTCTTTCTCAGTTTCTTGTTGACATACCGTATATACTCGTGTATAAGCCGAGTTTTTTTTCGGCACAAATTTTGTGCCGGAAAAAACTTGGCTTACACTCATGTATATATGGTAATCTGATGTTAGAAGTGGGACCCAAAGAGTATAAGCCTTTTCCAGATTGGCAACCCCTGGAACTGTGTGACAGTGCTGGCAGGAGCCCACATGCTCCCCACCTCCAACAAGTCACTGTCACCAGATGGTAAATTCTCTCTTGGATCTGAACTCTCTTTGGTTGAGTTCTCTGACTTTATGTGGGAACTTGTTTATAAGACCTTTATAAAAGGACACTGTCCTTCTGTTGAGATTCCCTTTGGTTTCGTTTTTGGTTGGCTTACACATCTAGTTAAATATTTTGGTGAGTTAAGTGGCCATGATGGGATCATTTGAACTCTCCAAGACTGTTTTCTTAGGGCTAAACTAGAAGACTGTGGCTACAGCCTGAAAGAGGCACGTATTTCAGTTACAACCTCAAGGGTTCCAAGCACACCTGGGACTCAACAACCACCTCCCTGCAAAACAAGGTCAAACTGGCTGACTCCAGAGCCTCCAGAGGTGGCTGAAACAAATGCACAATAAAAAGAGGGTACAAAGGACTTCTTCTCCTCCTCCTCACCCTCTGCAGACATCTTGGCAACACTCTTACCTGGAACCCGCCCTCTAAATAAAACCCAGTGATGACACAGATAAACCCTGAGTCTCCTGTGTTCCTTGGACTATGGTTGAACTCCAAGTCATTGCCAAGAATTTCCAAGTCACTGAAGACCCTCACTGACTGGCTCATGAGTTCAACACGGTGACCTGGCCTATGTGGGTCTGAGACCCGCCCGTCTCCCGCCTGACTTCTCTGGGCTGTATGGGCGAGTCCACATGCTTGTCAATGGAGGCCAGGTCCAACTGGACAGCAAAACCTGAATGCTCTCACCCTGACCGACACTTAGAAAACCAAGTATCCCAGTCCTTCACAAGGTTATTGCCACAGTTTTCCCAAGGCTAGGTTGGAACCAGATCCAAGCTTGCACCCATGAACCCAACGAGCCACTTCAAAAACACCATAGCCAGCTCCAGCTTGTCTTTAAGGAAAATCCCGATTTGCAGTGGAGGCCCATTCTACTTGAATTTTATTTGTAAGTGTCCTCTCTTGAGAACTTTCTCAACTAGTTAAAAGAACCTGTGTGGAAAGGGGAGCTATGTCCACTCTCGATCTAATAAATTTGGCTAGTTAGCCTGTACTCTGGCGGGTACTGATAAAAAGAAAACTACCCGAATCCTCAATGTCCAGCTCTGAAAGATGGGGGCTCCCAAACAAAATCCTCCTGGCTTCTGTCATTGTTGCAAAAAGCCTGGACAATCTGTAAGACAGATTATGATGCACAAAATAAGGCCCAACAGCCTCTCTCTCGAAACCTCTAGGTACACATCCCCAGAGATGGGGCTTTGGGGGATTACAGGACCACTTCCTCATCCTTCCCTTCAGTCACCTTGGGGGAAAAAACCCTTTCTGATTGGGAATGAGGTCCTGACTGTCCTCATTGATGCTAGAGCCACAGTCTCACCGCTTAGCCCCACTGACCTCCTGTCTGCCTTGGAGTGACCCTGAGGATCAGTAGTGGGGTCTTTCTGTCCTTCCTTGTCCCTTCCCTCCTTGGACCTTTGCCAGACACCTACTGCTCTTTGCTTAATAACTCTGCCCCACCTAGCTTCTCAGCTGAGATATTTTTGAAAAATGTCAGATAGGAGTTTCTTTCTCCCGAAAGGGGGAAACAATTTTGGACTTTGGTAAAGCAGGTCAACCTGGCTGACTCCAGAGCCCCCTGAGTCTCCTAACTCCCTTGTTACTCTCTTGTTGCTTGTTCAGATTAAAAATGCTTAGCTCACTTCCCTTTACAGGGTGAAATGCTATCTCTTTATGTTATTATTTCTAATTTTTATGGATATGTGATAGTTGTACATATGTATGAGGTAATTGTATTATTTCATACAAGTATGTATGATGATCAAATCAGGGTAACTGGCATATCTGTCACTTCAAGCATTTAACATTTCTTTGTGAGGAAACATCCCCATTTCATGCTTTTCCTTATTTCAAAATACAGGCAGTCCCTGGTAATGAAGCTAGGTTCTGCACATCTGTTGTTAAGGTGAATTTGTATGTAAGTTGGAACAGGTACCTTTACCTGTTACCTGTAATAGCCTCTATTTGTAAATGCAAGTCCTACATTAGTAGGATGCTTGTGACTTGGGGACTGCCTATAAATTACTGTTGACTATAGTTGTCTTGTTGTGAACTTAACACTAGACCTTTTTTCTCGAGACAGAGTCTCACTCTGTTGCCCAGGCCAGGGTGCTGCGGCATCAACCTCGCAGTGATTAGCCATTGCCATGTGGGGTGTTCTTCTGCTCTCCTTCCCCTGACCGGCAGCCTGCTGGTAAGACAGCACACACTACACACTTGTTAAACCTTAGGACTGTTACAACTAGTAAAACCCCAAGTAAACTATTGAGACTGCGTAATTTCAGAAAATAATTATCACTGAGGAAATGAACGGCCTTTCTGTTGGTCTTTGAGGGGCTTTCAGCAAATCCTGAGCCTGATGGCCCAGGTACAGTGTTGGCCTTCCCAAGAGAAGGAGAAAGGTATTGGCTGGCTTGGTTGACGAGGATACTGAAGGACACAGCACGTACAGCAGTGATCATGGAGAATGTACTGCCCGCTGGACTCGGGGTCAGCAAGGAGGGACCGTGATGGAGTGCAGTATTGTTATTGCAGAAGTTCCTTAAACAAAGGAGCTTTGTTTCTTTCTTCCTGTTATTGCATTATTGCAGATGTTCCTTAAACAAAGCTGTACCACCCATTGGGTCCTTCACTGGCAGGAATGGGTTTCTAAAAAGGCTGGTACATGAGATAAAGAGACTTTGCCTTCTACTCTTCAAAGACAGGTTTAATACCCAGTAGAGCTTCTTTGCTTAAAAAGTACTAGTTAATCCTGGGCAAAAGTTTCAATAGGTCAAACTGAATCTATAGATAATTTTGTCCACAAAGATATGTGTATTTAGTAAGATAGAAGGAGTGAGAACAAGTGTTCAGGCCAGGGATGGTGGCTTATGCCTATAACCCTAGTACTCTGGGAGGCCAAGGCAGGAAGATCACTGAGATCAGGAGTTTGAGGTTGCTGTGAACGAGGCTCTGAGACCTGAGAGGCTGGCCCCTTGGCACACCAGTGGACTCCTGTCCTCCCCGTGGTGTTCCCATGGCCAGGCTGTCACCCTCAAAGGAAGATGTTGGCTGCTGCCAGTACCCTGTCCACACAGCCTTCTCTGTCTCCTAGCCTACACCCACTTGGCCTCTTGTCCCTCGGGCTCCTACAAGCTGAGGGTCTGCATGTGCTGCCCCCAGATCACCCTAATCCTGCAGATCCTCTGTGTACTGGGGCCTTTAGTGCTAGGCAAGGGGCTGTCCATACTCAGGAGAAGGACCAGCCACAGTGGTCACATATGGGAAAGTCAAAGACCCATGTGAAAAAGCAAACCTCAATTACCCTTAGAAGAAAATATAGAATAATTGAGAATACAGAAAATATAAAATACTTTCTGGACTTTCTGAAAGAGAACGAGTTCTTAAACAAGATATGAAAAGCACAAACCATAAAGAAAAAAGTTGATAGAACTGACCACATTAAAAACCAAAGAAGGCAAATTCAAACCTGGACCCCAAATCAACTCATTTAACCCCAAGTTGTTCCTGCCCAGACTCCACACAGGTCAGTCCACAATCCACACATAAAGATGGCCTGAGAGAAAAAACCCGGCGGGGAACATAGCAGGGCTGTTTTCCCAAGAGAAGCCTGAATGGCATGGTCCTGCACCACCTGCCTGTCAGCCATGGAGCCCAGCCCCACCAGGTCTGCCGCCTCCAAGGCTGTCAGAGAGCGGCTTCTGGGAGGCCAGACATGCAGCCTGCCGCTGGTCCAGGCCTGGTAGCTGCAGGTGGAGCAGTCGCTCCCCTACCAGTGTACACAGCGCCAGGACATTCTAGCCTTCCACAATTAGACCTACCACAAGGGCCAGTGCTGGGTAGTGTCAGCCAGCGCTGACACTGAGTTCTCCTGTTAGGGAGGTGATTGCCAGCCTGCCTCTCTGCAGCTACCTTGGCCCACAAAGGTGTTGATCTTGAGGGGCTGTGACCGGGAATCCTGCAGGTGGTGAAGCACCCGCCATGGGGCCACGGTCTAGTGTGATCCTGATGAGGACTCAGGCAGGTCTCTAAGGAGTCCCTGCTGGGCACAGCCAGGATGACTCCAAGTCAAAGAGCCCTAGAAATGGGAAAAAATCTGGGGGTCCTGAAACCGAAACAGGATACCTATGATGAGATCGTCACTGGCTCCTCAGACCCCAGGGGTCCACTTGAAAAACCCCTTTAAGGAATCCTACTAGCAGCTCATGAAGAGGCTCTCATGGAGGACTGCAGGGTGAGTGCCACAGCTGCACCTAGACCTCACTGAGGAGACTGGCAGTACTGCAAGTGGCTCATCCCCACAGTTACACCTACTGCACTGCCCCACCTGATTGGATTCAGGCTGGGCAGAAAGCCTGGACATCAACTCTCAGGAGCTGCAGAAGCAGGTAGGACAGACACAGCTGCGGTACAGCATGTGACGGCAAACTTAGATGTGCACGGGGCAGCCTTTGTATGTCTGAGTTTGCCTACAAAGCCCTGAATGATGAGCTGGGTCCAGGTGCCACACTGCTGCTGCCTGGGACCCGGCACCCGGGACCCTCTAGCCCGGACCAGGCCTGCAGGCTCTTGCCCACCAAGCAAGCATGAAAGGGCCCAGAGTGCTGCCCAGCTTGCCCTGCTGGGCAAATTGTGTGTGTCTCTGTGTGTGAACCATTCAGCTTCCAAGCCTGTATCAGCCATGGACAGCACCTTCTCTCTGCCTTTGTTGCCCTTGCCCCCCTCACCCATCAAAAATGTATGTTGATAAGAAAGAAAAGGAGATAGACCCAAGTAGTGAACAAGTGGGCGGACATGGTGGTCCTGCCTCATGGTGGCCAGGGAGGAGAGGGTCTGGTGCTCACTGCAGACCAGTGCATGCCCTCCAGCTGCCTCCTCCTATCTTCTACAGCCTGCCCCATAGTGGCACAGAAACACACGTTCCAAAACACTTGCAAAAGTGTTGTCCTCAATCCTCCCTGGAGGAGGCTGAGTGGATGGCATCCTGGGAATACGTGGGAACGAGCCCTGGGTGTGGGGTCTCCAGTAACCAGCCCCACAGTTGCTCAGAGGCCCCTCCAGTGACCCTGGAGAAGGCCCACAGTGCAAGGGAGAGTGCCAGTCTGGGGAGGACCATGGCACTCTGCAGACTGCCAGCTCAGCACCTGGGAGCCACCATAAGAGGCCATCCTGGTGGCACACGGGGAGGGCTGCTTGGCTGCACTCTGAGGAGGCTATGGCTTGGGGCTGTCTCTGAGAGCTCTTGCTGCCAGATGCCCTGGGCACCTGCTGACTGCATGGGCTGAGCACTGTGCTTCCTCCACCCCAGGGTTCCCTTGGATTCCAGCATGTTCGGCCTACCAGGAGTCTAGAGTCCCCCAAGGGTCCCTCATGGCCAGCTGTCCCCATCCTTGCAGGCCCCTCTGACACCATGTGGAGAAAGACAGCCACACACCTGAATGATCTTCTCTGGAATGTTGGAAACGGTGAAGCCGTAGAGGCGCACACGCTCTGGGAAGATGCTGGACAGGATCCTGCGGTCCAGCTGGAAGGCAATCTCCCCTACCAGCCTCTCCCAGGCCACCTGCTTTGTGTCTGGGGACAACAGAGGGTCTTGTCAACTCACCACTCACCCACTGGTGGAGGGAATGGCAAGGGCCGTGCCAGCAACCCAGGCAGGCCAGCAGGGTAGAGGACCTGGGGCATTCCCAGATTCCTGCTGAGCCCCTATGAGTCACTAACCTCGGGAGCTGTCAGGGAACTTGCTGATCTTGCGTTGGGCCAACTTCCGATCCATCTCCAGGACACTTTTCCGAGGTTGTTCCGCAGTGCGTGGACTCTGGGCTTCAGCGGCAGAAGGCGGGGAAGATGTGGTGCGAGGCGGGGAGCAGGGCACGCGTGAAGGAGAATGGTGGGCAGGTGGGGTCCGGGGGACGGAGTGCTGTGACCGGACCGTTTGGGGGTTTCTTGAGGGGGCACAGTGGGTGGAGGCTTGAGGGGCAAGGTTGGGGGCCGAGGCAAGCACAGTGACAGTGGGGGAAGCGCTGGGGGATGTGGGGACAGAGGCAGCGACCATTTGTCCCTTGGGGCTATTGAGCGGGACCTGGGCATCCATGGTGCTGCAAGAGAAGGCCGTAGCAGGGCCAGGTGGGACCATGGTGCCCACGGGGGTAGAGGTCTGGAGTGGTGTGCCCACAAACGCCATGCCGAAGGGGTCCGGGTCCTGGGCCAGCCGCGGTGTCTCAGTGGAAAGTGGGACTGGTGATGCGGGAGGGGCAGAGATGAGAGGGGGATTAGAGCGAAGAAGGAGGGCCCCCCATACTCTGTCCCCACCCGCACCCTTTACCTTTGGAGGCGGCAGCAGGCACTGCACAGGTCGCGTGGGGCCCTGTGGGACACCCACGGGGTGCCTCTGCCAGCCGCACCCTTGGGGCCTCCGATAGCACCAGGTTGCTCAAGGGGTTGGCCAGAAGGTTTTGAGGGACGCCTAGAGGGGCAGCTGAGGAGCTGAGCAGGGGGCTGCTCAGAGAGACGGCCACTGGACCTGCCATGGAGGCCATCAGGGGGCTGCTCTGAGACACGGCCACAGAGCCTCCCAGGGCACTGCTGGGGGTCAGAGGCCCAGTTGATGGCAGGCCCAGAGAGCTGCCCAGGGTGTTGCCGGGGGTCACTGCCAGGGGGCTGGTCAGGTGGCTGCTCAGGGGCCCAGTGGAGGGCAGGCCCAGAGAGCTGGCCAGAGTGCCCCCAGGGGTCACCGCCAGGGGGCTGGCCAGGAGGCTGGTGAGGGGGCTGCTCTGTGGCCCCGGGCTGGACAGCAGTGTGTTGAGAGGGCCCACCAGGGGGTTCATGATGGTGCCTGCTGTGGAGCTGGGCTGTGGGCCCAGCATGTCGGCCAGGGGAGCCAAGGCCACAATCCCCACTTCTTCCAGGCCTGGTTCATTTGCTGTTGCTGGGGATGGGGACAGGAAGACACCTGAGGAACACAGAGAAAGCACTGAGACCCCAGCTGACCCCTCCAGGGATGTGGGAGGCAGTCACAGGTTCTCCTAGGCCTGTGGCCAAGGGGCCTGCCTGCCTCTGTCTGGTGATTGGTCTCATCTGACCTCTCTGAGCCTCACTTCCTAGGGTGGCTGGTGTGATGACTTCTCTGCCCCAAAGGCACTCTGTGGGACAGCAAGAGGAGCTCTCTGGCCAGCCCAGAGGACTCTGGATGTGGGGCTGCCTTCCCACAGCTCAGCTTCCCCCATGGCCTTTGGCCCTGACTTTCTGGTCAGCCCTCCCAGGCTCCCTTCTCTGACCATCTGCCCTTGAGCCACATTCTGCTACCTCCCCTGCTCACTCCCAACAGGAGAGGAGGGTCTCACAGCGGCTGGACTTCCAGGTTACCAAGTTGACCCCTCTGTTCTCTGGTGGGAGAGTGGACCCTGGCCTCCTGACCACTGTCCTTGTAGGAGAGACAAGGCCCAGTAGGTGGGGACCCCTCAAGGGGTCAGGGCCACAGCAGTTGGAGCCCCTTGTGGCATAGCACCTGTGCATGGCCATGCAGTGCTCCGTGTGGCCACCTGAGTGGGAAGTGCAAGAGGGCAGTTCAGACCCAGACCCACGCTGAGAGGCCCCGACTCAAGTGCTTTATGGTCCTGAATCCCCACCTGGGGCCTGGAGGAGTGTTCTCTTCAGTGCCCACATTTGGGGAGAAGTCCCTTGGAGGAATAGCTGCTGGAGGGGGTGAGCAGGGACAGTTTTTATGAGTATGTGATTCGATCGAAAACTTCCTCTTCTGTTGTTGTGCAAGCAGGGCATGGTGATTATAAAGAAAGGATGGAAATATAGAAAAGTAAAAAAGATGGAAACTACTGATGAATTGTCCTGTGGCTAGTCACGGTTGAAAAACTCCCTGTTGCCCTGGAGACTTTCTCCACATTTGTATAGATCAGGAGCTGGTGAACACTCTCTGTGAAGGGTCAGATGACAAATACTTCCAGCTTTGCAGGCCCTATGTGGTTGTGGCAAGACAGCAGACACAGACAATCTGGAAGTAAAGGAGGGTATGTGACAATAAAACTTCATTTATGGACATTAAGTTTTGATAAGTTTTGAATTTCATGTACTTCTTATGTGTCACAAAATGGTATTCTTCTTTTCATTTTCTTTCAACCATTTAAGATGTAAAATTCATTCTTTATTCACAGGCTGTCCCCAACTGGTGGTGGCCCCATAGACCCCATGTCCTCTGGTGCTTTGCCTCTTCTTCTTGGACCCAGCTGCAGCTGCATCCAGCATCTTCATTCTTTGAAAACAGCATTTGCTGTGGGTGCAGAGATCTCCATCTCTGGACAAGTGGCTATTTACCGAGCCTATTCCAATTGTTGGGCATTCACATTGATTCCAATGTTCCCAATGACAAATAACTCTCTTGATTATTTTCCCTGGAAATGGACATATTTGAGGCTCTCATGCACATGGCCACATCTCCCTTCTTTAGGATGCCCAGGCTTGTTCTTTTAGTCTTTGCCAATGCCAACGCCGCACAGCGTATGGCAAGATGTTTTGCCACTTTAACTGTCTTTTAAGCTCTAATTTTTGTTTCTTTTTTCCAAATAAACCATTAGATTATATAATCTAACCAACTTTTTGGTTTCTTTTAGAATCTAAGTGATGCCAGAGCTTGTAGGCCAGAGGGAAGTAGTCCATGGAGAGGAAGGCCTGAAAGGGAGGAGCCCCGTAGGACAGAGGGAGGGACAGGTGTCAGGAAGGAGGACAGATTGGCATGTGGGTGTCTGTCCTCGCCTGTTTCCTCTGGGGAGCCCAGGGTCTGGGTTATATGGGAAAGGACCACTTGGTTGGGATCTTCAGATGGCAGGAGAAGGATAGTCACTGCTTGCTGTCCTGAATGGGCAACTAAGGGAGCACCTTAGTCCTATTAGCTGGAGCGGCCAGGCAAGGCAAGAAGACAGCAAAGGTTTTCTCTTGGTGACTTCTCTAGGAAGAAAACTGCAGTGGAGTGACAGGCTTGTTGAGGCTGAGAGGGAAAGGAGACCTGGCCACCTCCCCCCAGAAGGAAATGGCCCAGTTTGCACTTGGATGAAGTTGTATTCCAGGCAAACCATCAAACAGGACAAAGAGGGTAACTTTATAACCACAAAGGGTGAGATTCACAGAAAATATATAAAAAACATCACAGGGACTCCCAGGAGATGCTCAAGTGGGAGCTTCTGTCTGTGCCCAGATCCCAGACAGAAGGAACAGGGCGCAGGTTGCGGTGATATGATTACAGACTCAGTCTCATCTCCAGTGAGACTTTGCACACAGAAGAGTGGCTGGGCTGCAGGGAGCTGGTTGCTGCTCTTGGTGGAATGAGGGCAGCCCAAGAGGAAGGTGGGCAACAGTTACTGTATTTGGGTGAGTGCGGAGGGGCATCAGCAGTGGAATGTGGGCTCCAGGGAAGGCCGAGTTCAGATCAGAGACAGAAGCACCAGGACAGAGCTGGTAGGGTGGGGAGGACAGGAGGGCCTGGGGTAGGAGAGGGTGTCCAGGCCCCAGAGCTTGTGGAGGGCGAGGACAGATGCCAATCTGAGAAAGACCCTTCCTTGTTTGTCTGTTAACGGTAAGAGCTGGCACAACTGACCACCCCAAATCATCCAGCAAACCATGAAGTGTTCAAGTGCAGCTCAATGTGAAATCATTTAAAGTGTTGTTCGCAAAAAAAAAAAAAAAAAAAAAAAAATGAAAGCACAGTGAAAATGTCTATAATAAGTATAGAAATATAAATTAAAAACCGAGATTTACAGTCTCCATTCTGTTTGAAAATGGTTGAATAAAATATTCCTTGTGTGTCTGGTGATGCCCTGTCAGGGGAGGTTGTATGTGAATATAGTTGATTTTTCTTCATTATTTCTATATATTTTCCAAATTTTTCACAATCTGAGTATGCATTTTTTTGTTTTTTTGAGACAGGGTCTTGCTCTGTTGCCCAGGCTCGAGTGCAGTGGCATCATCATAGCTCACTGCAGCCTTGACTTCCTGGGCCCAGGCATCCTCCTGCCTTATCCTCCTGAGTAGCTGGGACTACAGGCAGCTGCCACAACTCCTGGCTATTTTATCTTATTTTTTCAGAGATGGGTCTTGCTATGTTGTCCAGGCGGATCTCAAACTCCTGACCTCAAGTGATCTTCCTGCCTCAGCCTCCCAAAGTGCTGGTATAACAGGCATGAGCCATTGTGCTTATGGCCTGTGAGTATGTGTTTTAAAAAACAAACTTTATGAAGAGAAAAATGTTTTTAAAAAATGCATTTCGGGCTTGGTGCCTGTAGCTCAGCGGCTAGGGAGCCAGCCACATACACCAGAGCTGGCAGGTTCGAATCCAGCCCAGGCCTCCCAAACAACAATGACAACTGCAACAAAAAAATAGCCGGGAGTTGTGGTGGGTGCCTGTAGTCTCAGCTACCTGGGAGGCTGAGGCAAGAGAATCGCTTAAGCCCAAGAGTTTGAGGTTGTTGTGAGCTGTGACGCCATAGCACTCTACTGAGGGGGACATAGTGAGACTCTGTCTAAAACAAAAACAAAAACAAAACCGCATTTCTACCTGATTCATTCTGAAACTGGCAGAGGAGTCTGAGCCCTGCTCACACCCAGAAAACAAAGCCAGGCTCCTGAGGGGAGAGCTGTTTCAGGGGTGACAGTGCTGAAACCCAGACAGAAACCCATGTGGAGTGAGTGGAGTTCGGCCTCCTTTTCCAGCCATTGTGTCATGAGAGGCTCACGGAGTCCCCACCCCTCTTGGTGACACTTTGGGCTCCCCATCCTCCAGCACTCCCTGGATGACATGCCCTTTCCCAGGTGCCCACCTGTCTCCCCTGGCTGCTTCTCAAGGCTGACTCTGGGCCTTTGTAGTTTACTTGAGGGTAGGAGTTCAGATCAAGAGAAGTGAAGATCAGATGCTGGAAAGTATGGGGTTTTCAAGTCCAAGTGGCTTGGTGACATAGCACTAACATGAACTCAACCTCAGCTGTTTCAGGTACCTCCCCAGGTATTACATATCCCCCCCAGACCATCAGACAAGAATATATCCCACAAGAATTATATATCCCTCAAAGACGAAGGAGAAATTTAGGCATTCTCAGTTAAATTAAAGCTGAGGAAATTTATTGCCCCAAGAAATGCTAAAGTGTGTCTTTCAGGCTGAAATGGAAGGAAACTGGACAGTAACTAGAAGCCATATGAAAAAATAAAAAACAATAGTAAAGGTAACTACACACACAAATGAAAAGCCAGTACTATTGTAGTTTTGGTTTATAACTCTCATTTTTCCAATGTGATTTAGAAGACAAATATATAAAACAATGATTATAAATCTATGTTAATGGACACATAATGTGTAAAGATGTAACTTGTAACAATAATAACACAAAAGGGGTGGGCACTGTGGTTCACACTGTAATCCCAACACTTTGGGAGGCCAACGCAGGAGAATTGCTTGAGGCCAGGACTTCAACACCAGCCTATGACCCTATCTCTATAAAAGATACAAAAATTAGCTGAGTGTAGTGCCAGGAACACACCTGTAGTCTCTGGAAAGAGCAAGATCAGGTCACCTGGCTTCCTCCAGGCCCTGCTGGTGCCACCTCCTCTCCCTTTCTGGGGGTGGCCTAGGCTTTCCCTCGATTCTGCTTTTCCTTGGCAAGCTGATGCAGCCTAGGCACCCTGGCTCCCTACATGGGGTTAGTATCTCTCCTGGATCCCGACTCACACCCCAATGGCCTGACCCACTTCTTCCCCAGGCTTGAGGGGGCTGCAACTTAGTGCTCCTCCACCCCTCTGCAGCCCTGCAGGCACACTCCCCTGTCCCTATCAGGCCCAGGATGGAGGAATCAGCGTCCACCTTTCTTCCTCATTCACACCTTGCAGCCAGTCTTTCTGTAGCACCTTCTAAGCATGTGGACCAACACTGCTCCATTGTCCACACCACAGCTACACTGCCTGGATTACCCAAGGAGCCTTCTAACTGGTCTCCTGATGCTGGTCATATCCCTCAAGCAGTCCTTGGTCAAGATCCCCACCAGCCCACTATCTCTTTCTGAGTGCCAGGTCATTCAAGGCTGCCAATGATCTGGCCCATGGCCTTTCTGGCCTTATCCCCTTTCCGATTGTCTCCTGCATATTCCCTCTGCTTCAGCACCTTGGGCTTCCTTGTTGGTCCTCAAATGCTCCAGGCAGACTCTTGCCTCTGCCCTGCGTTGGCTGTTCCGTCTGCCAGAGCACTATTCCAGTGTGTGTGGCTGGCTCCACACTTCCACCTACCCCTTCATCTGTGACCTCCCAGTAAGATCTCCCACCTAGAGTCACCAGCTTCCTGCCCCACAGCTGCTCCTCTCCTTCCCCTGGACTCCCTCCCCCTCAGTGCTATCATTCTCCAAGATACTGTAGTTTTACTTATTGTCTTATCTTCCTCCACTAGAATAAAAGCTCCATGAAGGCAAGAGCTTGTTTGCTGCTGTTTTTCCAGTGCCTAGAATGGTGAGTATTTGGGTCACAGAAAGTGTTCAATAAATACAAATAAAATGAATGTGTGTCTGAGCAGAGACGAAACTCAATACTAAAAAACACGATCAGGATGGAAACTGAAGTCTATGTGACTCGAGTTGTGCCCCTAAACACAAACAGGTTAATCTGAGAACAGAAGGAAGTGTTTACAGAGTGACCTCATAAACTGTGACCACTGAGACAGCCATATGAGATATTCAAAATTCAGTCAGATACCATTTTACTGTCAGAAAGAGTCATGTTGCCCTCAGAATGCAAAGAGTGCCAAGTCCATCAGGGTCCACAGATTATATTTCTATACACTTGCAATAAGCTATCTAAACATGAAATTGAGAAAAAAAATTATAACAGCATCAGAAAGAGGGTGGCGCCTGTGGCTCAGTGGGTGGCGCACTGGCCCTATATACCAAGGGTGGCAGGTTCAAACCCGGCCCCAGCCAAATTGCAACAAAAAAATAGCCGGGTGTTGTGGTGAGCACATGTAGTCCCAGCTACTCAGGAGGCTGAGGCAAGAGAATCGCCTAAGCCCAGGATTTGGAGGTTGCTATGAGCTGTGTGACGCCATGGCATTCTACCGAGGGCGATAGAGTAAGACTCTGTCTCTACAAAAAAAAAAATAGCATCAGAAAGAATCAGGCATTTAGGAATAAATTTTACAAAAGAAACACAAAACTTATATTCTGTAAACCACAAACATTGTGAAAGAAATTAAAGATATAAATAAATGGGAAAACAACTCATCTTTACGGATTGGAAGACTATTGTAAAGATAGCGATACTTCCCAAATTGACGTATAGGTTCAGTGTAATCTCTATCAGAATCCCAGATGGCTTCTTTGTAGAAATTGACAAGCTGACCCCAAAACCCGAATGGTCAAGCACAACTGAAAAAGAAGAAAAGTGGAGGACTCACTTCTGGATTTCAAAATTTATACAAAGCTACAGTAATCTGAGTGGCACTGGCACAAGGAAAGACACGTAGATCGTTGGAGTAGGATTAGGAGTCCAGAAATTAATCTATGGGTCCATGGTCAACTGATTTTTGGCAATGGTGCCATGACAATTAAATGGCGAAAAATAATCCTTTCAACCAATGGTTCTGGGACAACTAGATGTCTATGTCCAAAAGAATGTAGTCAGACCCCTGTCTCACACCATATACAAAAGTTGAATCAAAATGTAAGAGCTGAACATATAAAACTCGCAGAGAAATACATAGATGTGAATTGGCAATGGATTCTCACATACTTGTATAACACTAAAGCTTGAGCGGCAAGAGAAACCACAAATAAGTTGGACTGCATCAAAATTTATAACTTCTATGTTTAAAGAAAGTATTATCTCCTGTTCTTCAATATGTTTTCTGTTATTTCACCTTCCATTTTCTTTTTTCCCTTTCTTTTCTTTTATTCTTTCTTTCTTTTTTCCTCTTTCCTTTTTTCGTCTTCTTTCTCCCTGCTTCCTCTTTACGTTTCTCCTCCTTTTGGCCTCACACCAAGAGGCCTAAACTCTGAAAGTAATTTGAAGCAAAGGAAGAAGTGAGAAGAAAAAAAGGACTATGAGGAGGTGAATAAGAAGAAAGCACACATGAGGAGGAACCAACAGGAAAATTCAGGCACCAAGAAGAACCAAAATAGAGCAACTCCTCCAACAGGCCACGAGGCAGCTTTTACAGAAGACTCCTCCTATAAAGAATTAATGGACTTGACAGAAAGGGAATTTAAAATATGGCTGATTAAGACAATAAAGGGAATGGATGAGAAAATGGAAAGACAGAACCGAAAGTCAGATGAGAGATATGCAGGACATAGTAGAATATAGAAAGGATATGGCAGAGACAATCGGGGAATGTAAAGATGCAGTAGAAAGTATCAAAAATAGGTTAGGCCATGGAGAAGAGAGATCCCAGAGATAGAGGATAAAGTGTTGGAGTTAGTTACAGAGGCAGAAGAGAAGAGAGAGAAAGTGGAGCAGGCACTTAGAGAACTGCAAGATGCCATGAAGTGCTCAAACATACAGATAACAGGAATCCCTGAAGGGGAAGAAGATTGTCCCAAGAGTATGGAAGCTCTACAGGAGACTATCAGAAATGAAAACTTCCCAAGTTTTACTAAAGATCCTGACACATTCCTTTCAGATGGATAGCAAACCCCAGATCATCTCAACTCTAACAGAGCTTCTCCAAGACACATTGTAATGAACCTGTTTAAAGTTAAGATGAAAGGAAAAATTCTGCAAGCAGCCAGGAGTAAGCACCCACTGACTTACAGAGGTAGAGCCATTAGGATGACAGCAGACTTTTCAACTGAAACCTTCAAGCCAGAAGAGCATGGTCATCCACCTTCAACATTCTTTCTTTCTTTTTTTTTTTTTTTGTAAAGAAAGAGTCACACTCTATCACCCTAGGTAGAGTGCCATGGAGTAAAACAGCACACAGCAACCACCAACACATGGGCTTAGGCAATTCTATTGCTTCAGCCTCCCAAGTAGCTGGGACTACAGGCTCCAGCCACTACACCTGGCTATTTTATTTTTTGTTGTTGCAGTTTGGCCAGGGTTGGGTTTGAACCTGCCACCATTGGTACATGGGGCCAGTGCCCTACCCACTGAGCCACAGGTGCCGCCCACCTTCAACATTCTTAAACAAAACAATTTTCAGCCCAGCATTCTATATCCTGCTAAACTAAGCTTCAAAATCGATGGAGAAATCAAATATTTTGCAGATATACAAGCACTGAGGAAATCTGCCATAAGACCAGCATTAGAGGAAATAATTAGGCATATTCTCAACACTGAACACCACAATGGACCACCAGCAAAGTAAACACCTAGAAGCCAAAGGCCAAAACTTAGCTTCCACAATGGCACAAAGGATAAACCTACAAAACAGATGTTCTCATAACAAGATGAATAAAATTCTACCACACTTATCAATATTCTCAATAAATGCTAATGGATTGAATTCCCCACTGAAGAGGCATAGGTTGGCTGAATGGATAAAAAAAACACAATCCATCATATGCTGTCTCCATGAGACACACCTAGCCCTGAAGGACCAATCAAGACTCAGGGTTAAGGATGGAAAACAGGATTTCAAGCAAATGGAAATCAGAGGAAAGGAGGGGTTGCAATCTCATTCTCAGATACAAGCAGATTCAAAGCAACTATAGTTAATAAAGATGAAGATGGACATTCATTCTGGTCAAAGGTCAAGAAGACATCTCAATTTTAAATATTTATGCACCTAACATAAATGCTCCAAGATTTATGAAACAGACCTTGACGGGTCTGAGTGATATGATATCCCATAACACCATGATATCTGGGGACTTTAACATCCCTCTGACAGAATTGGACAGATCTTCTAAACAGAGACTAAACAAAGATACAAAGGACTTAAATGTGACCCTAGAACAAATGGGATTAATAGACAGATACAGAACACACCATCCCAAACCAAAAGAATAATATACTTTTTTTTTCATCAGCCCATGGCACATACTCCAAAATAGATCACATCTTGGGATACAAATCACACCCCAGCAAAATTAAAGAAATAGAAATTATACCATGTCTCTTCTCAGACCTCAGGGCTGTAAAAAGGTGGAGCTCAACTCCAACAAAAATATTAATTCCCACACAAAGTCTTGGAAACTATTTTCTTTTCTTTTTTTTTCCTTGCCCACACCCCCTCCCTCCTTCTCTGTCTGGTCTCCCCTTCCCCCATGCCCCACTGCGTCATTAATTATCGTTAATTGTCCTCATGTCAATGTGAATGCTACTTTCTTTGCATTATTATTATTGATTGCCTAATATTTCAATGCAGCAATTGTCTGATTTCTTTTCTTAATGTATTTATTGTCATTCGTTCTTTACGAGGTTTTTGTTTCTAGTTCTTATCTTAAACATTGTTATTGTTATTAAATTTTAAGCCTTTTTAATTCTGTGAAGCCAAAATAATATATACATATATATACATGTATATGTAAATGTAAACACATGTATATGTAAAAAAAATTTTTTTAAAGTCTTGGAAACTAAACAACCTTATGCTGAATGATGGTTGGGTTCAAAAAGAGATAACAGAGGAAATTGTCAATTTCCTCAAACATAACAATAATGAAGACACAAGTTACCAAAACCTGTGGGATACAGCAAAAGCAGTCCTGAGCAGAAAATTTATTGCACTAGATGCATACATTCGAAAAACAGAAAGTGAGTACATCAACATATTTAGAAACCATCTTTTGGAATTGGAAAAAGAAGAACAGTCTAACCCTAAACCCAGCAGAAGAAAAGAAAAAAAAAAACAAAACATTAAATCAGAGATTAATGAAATCGAAAACAAAAAAATCATTCAGAAAATTCATGAAACAAAAAGTTGTTTTTTTGAAAAAATAAATAAGATAGATAAACCTTTGGCCAGACTAATTGAAACAGAAAAGTAAAATCTGTAGTAACCTCAATCAGAAACAATAAAGGGGAAATAAAAACAGATGCCACAGAGATACAAGAGATTATCTCTGAATAATATAAGAAATTCTACACCCAGAAATTTGATAATGTGGAGGAAATGAATCAGTACTTGGAATCACACTGTCTCCCTAGACTTAGTCAAGAAGAAATAAATCCACTGAACAGACCAATTTAAAGAACTGAGATCAAAGAGACAACACAAATCTTCCCACCCCCCACCCCCCAAAATATGCCCTGGTCCAAATGGTTTCACACCAGAATTCCATCAAACCTTCAAAGAAGAGCTTATACCCATACCACAGAAATTATTCCAAAAAATTGAGAAGTAATGAATCTTCCCCAACACATTCACTGGAGGAAAGAATCCATATTGAACAAATGGTGCTGGGAGAACTGGATAACCACATGTAAAAAACTAAAACTGGACCCACACCTTTCTCCACTCACTAATATTGATGGATAAAAGATCTAAATCTGGGTGGCACCTGCGGCTCAGTGAGCAGGGCACCAGCTCCATATACTGAGGGTGGCGGGTTCAAACCCCGCCCCGGCCAAACTGCAACCAAAAAATAGCTGGGCGTTGTGGTGGGTGCCTATAGTCCTAGCTACTTGGGAGGCTGAGGCAAGAGAATCGCCTAAGCCCAAGAGCTGCAGGTTGCTGCAAGCTGTGATGCCACACATCAGCACCCTAACGAGGGCAGCAAAGTGAAACTCTGTCTCTAAAAAGAAAAAATCTAAGGCATAAAACATAAAAATCCTCCAAGAAAGTGTGGGGAAAGGAGACAACAACCAAAGCAAACAGATAATGATCAGAATGGGAAAAGATATTTGCATATCATGAATGGGACAAAAGCTGGATAACTAGGATCTACAGAAAACTCAAATTAAGCAACACAAAAAGAGGTAGCAGGCTCAGTGCCTATGGCTCAAGCGGCTAAGGTGCCAGCCACATACATCTGAGCTGGCGGGTTTGAATCCAGCCCGGGCCCGCCAAACAATAATGACAGCTGCAACCAAAAAATAGACGGGCATTGTGGCAGGCGCCTGTAGTCCCAGCTAATGTTTAGCTAACAAACATATGAAAAAATGCTCATCATCCCTAATTATCAGAGGAATGCAAATCAAAACCACCCTGAGATATCACCTAACTGCAGTGAGAATGGCCCACATCATAAAATCTCAAAACTGCAGATGTTGGCGTGGATGTGCAGAGAAGGAATACTTTTACACTGCTGGTGGGACCACAAACGAATATAACCTTTTTAGAAGGAAGTATGCGGAATCCTCAAAGAACTCAAACTAGACCTTCCATTTGATCCTGCAATCCCATTATTGTGCATCTATCCAGAAGAAAAAAAATCATTTTATTGTAAGGACATTTGCACTAGACTGTTTATTGCTGCTCCATTTACATTTGCCAAATTGTGGAAATGGAAATTAGGAAACAACCTAAATGCTCACCAATCTAGGAATGGATTAACAAGCTGTGGTATATGTATACCATGGAATACTATTCAGCCACAAAACAATGGTGACTTTACATCTTTTGTATTAACCTGGATGGAGTTGAAACACATTCTTCTTAGTAAAGTAACACAAGAATGGAGAAGTAAGAATCCAATGTACTCAATTCTGATATGAGGACAACTGATGCTAGTACATGGTGGGGGCTGGGGGGCGGGGGAATGGGGGAGTGGAGAGAGGGAAAGAGGAAGGAAGATGGGGGGCTCATGGTGTGTGTAACACATGAGGTGGGATATAATTATAAGAGGGACTTTACCTAATAAATGCAAGCAGTGTAACCTGGTTCTTTGTACCCTCGATAAATCTCCAACAATAAAAAAAAACAAAAACTGTATGTTGGAAAGGTAAAAGTAGTTAGGAGCTGAACTCCATGAAATAATAAATAAATAAATATATAAACACTACCAATAAAGTGAAAAAACAGCCAAGATAATGAGAGAAAATATTTGCAAGTCACATACTTGATATGGGACTGTACCCATATCTAGTATATATAAAGACCTCTTTTTTTTTTTTTTTTTTTGCAGTTTTTGGCCGGGGCTGGGTTTGAACCTGCCACCTCTGGCATATGGGGCTGGCACCCTACTCCGTTGAGCCACAGGCGCTGCCCTAAAGAACTCTTAAAACTCAATAATAAATAGTAGCCCAGTTTAAACATGGACAAAGGATCTGAATAGGTATTTCTCAAAGAAGATATACAAATGGACAATAAGTACATTAAAAAGAGGTTCAACATCATTAGTCTTCAGGGAAATGCCAATAAAAACCACAATGTAATACCACTCCATATCTAATTTTAAAAAAAGATGATAACTGTTGGCAAGAACTTGGAGAAATTGGAACCTCATATATTGCTGGTGGGAATGTAAAATGGCGCAGTTGGTTTGGAAAACAATCTGGCAGGTCCTCCAACCTTTAAACACAGGGTTACTCGTGACCCAGTAATTTCACACCTGCGTATATATCCAAGAGAAATGAAAGCACAGATGCACAAAATTTGCACACGAATGTTCGTAGCAGCATTATTCATAATAGCCCAAAGGAGGAAACGACCCAAACGTTGGTTACCAATAATGAACAAAATGTGGTATATCCATACCATTGGACATTATTTAGCCATAAAAAATTCAATTGTTATATCAGACAATTAAAGTTTTTTTTTTTAAAGTGAAGTTTCTAGACTTACAAGTGCAGTCTTCAATGTTTTAAACGCTTTTAACTCTTGAGTTCCTCCCAGACCTGCTGCTCCTAATCTTCCCACCGCCAGGCCAGATCTTTGGAGTCAGTCCCTCCTTTCCCGCCCTCCACCCACGGTAGGAAATCCTGCCCGTCCGGGTGCCCAGCGCTGTTCCTCGGGGGTGCAGCGGCCACCACAGCGGCACCCGCGACCTGCAGCCCCTCGGCCCTCCAGGGGGCCCGGCCGCGAAAGGGAGGCGGGGCAGCTGGGGAACCCAGGGCACTAGCTCTTGGGGAGCCTCGGGACCTAAAGGGACTACCGACCCGCTAGGGACCTCAGGATGGAAGGGGAAGATCACATGGGGCGGAGCCCTGGTGGGGGGCGGGGCCATGGGGCGGGGCCAGCGCTCCGGGGGCGGGGCATTGGTGGACAGAGTCACAGCATTTGGGCGGGAAGCCGAGGACCCAGAGGTAGTACTGGGAGGAGAGACCCTCGAGTGGAGGTGGCTGTCTAGGGCAGGGTTCTAACGAGGGAGGCGCGTGGAGAGAGCAGAGGTGGGGTGGGAGGATTGTGATGCGTAGCTGGGGGAGGTCCTGAGGGGTGTGAGTTCTGAGGGGGAAGTTTTCGTTCGAAGCGGGGGTGGGGGGGGTCTGAGGGGAGATAGATGAGCCCTAAGGGGGGCGGGTCGTGAGTGGCGTCGAAGGCGGAGGGGTCTTCGGGGCGGGGCCCAAGGCCAGGAGGGGTCGGAGGTCGCGAGGCGCGTGGGAAAGGCCCCGGATGTCGGCGGGCCCCCTGATGGCAGAGCGCGGCCGGGGAGGGAGGGCCAGGGGCCGGCGGGAGCAGCCGTCCCGTCCGGCAGGGTGTCTCACGGGGACGCCGCCCCCAGACGGCCGGTGCCACCGGTGCCCCGACCCCGCGTGGAGCAGCTGGTCCGCAGCATCAACACCTTAGGGCCTTGTACGCTCGACCCCGGGGTTTCCCGCCCCGCCACCGGCTCTGGCCCTCGGGCGGCTGCGGCTCGCGTTCCCGGGGCCTCACTCCCCGCGCTGGCCCGGCCGAACCTCTCTTGCCTGACGTTTCCGGGCCAACAAGGTTTGGCAGCGGGCGGCGCTTTGAGGCCAGCCCGCCCCTCTGACAACGCAGAGTCCTCCCGGCCGGCTGGCGTCCGGCCACCGGGAGCTTCCGCACTCCGGGCCCTCTCCCCACCTGATGGCCCCCTGATCGGCCTCCTCTCCGCCATGCGGGCTGGGGAGAGCCACTCTGCTGCGCCTCCGCGAAGCTCTGCCCGCGCGCCCCCCGCCCTGCGTGCCTCCCACCTCTGCCCCTGCCTGCCCCCCACCTCTGCTCTTGTGCGCCCCCGCCCGAGCCTCCCCACCCCTGCTCCTATGCGCCCCTGCCCCTGCACCTTCCCACCTCTGCTCCTGTGCGCCTCCGCCCCCGCCTCTGCCGCTGCACGCCCCCACCCCTGCCCCTGTGCTCTCGCCCCTGCACCTCTCCACCTCTGCACACCCCAGCCCCAGGCTGGCAGATACTGCGGGCCAGCCTGAGGTTGGCAGCCACCGCTTCTGTAAATCCCATTAGATGGTTAGTGCTACCAGATTCCACTCCCAGTTCCTCCTCCATTTCACTCTACTTCAGACCCTTCCCACTCCATCCTTGCTTTCAGAGAGGGACACTTTTACAGAGAAAATTGAAGCCATCAGTTTGGAGTACCCTCTGCTGCCATGCGCCTGGCATTCACACATTTCCCTTTCTTTTTCCCTTCCAGGACAGTGGGAAAGAGGCCCTTCCTTCTGTGAAGGGCACTGCCCCATAAAGTACTCCACTTCTGCACATTTTCAGTCTTTCCTGGCCCCTTCCTATCACATATAAACAAAGTCCGGTCTATTTCATCTTGAAAAGAAGCTCTGAACTCCATGTCTCTCTTGAACTGCTGTCCTCTGCCTGTCCACTCATGCCCCCTGCCCCCAAAGCCAAACTTCTTGAATTAAGTGTCACCATCATCTCTTCCCTCCGTTTTCTCACTCTTTACTGCACTCTGGTCAGCCTTTCCCATCTACAGTTGTTTGGAAATCACTATAACCAAAGTCACGAAGGCCAAGCCATTGTTCATCTAAAGGCTCTGGACATTTTTCGTACTTTTCTTGCTTGATTTCTTGGCAGCTTTTACCTTGTTGACACTGTTCCTTTTTGAGGTTTCCCTTGCCTCTCTGGATGCTTCTTTGCCAACTTCTCTACCTGTCTTCACTCAGGACTTGTCCTCTGGCTCTTCTTAGTACATTTTTTTCCAAATGGTGTCACCCCACTCCCCCTTCTGCACACTGGAGCTTGAATTATCAAAAATCTCAAATCTTTTCTCTCTAGTCCTGATCTCTCATCTGACTCTCAGGCTTATTGTGCCACTGCTTCCTGGACATTCCATGTGGATATCATATGGATATCTTAAAATAAGTTTGTCCAAAATACAACTAATTTTCTTCCTCCAAACTGCCTTTTCTTCTCCCGGACTCACCTCTAATATTTGCAGGGCTGAGGGCAAGTACACAAATAGGGCCATGTGCCATGCATCAGAGTAGATAAAAGTTACCACTATAGCTGTTAAATTACATTTTCCTTTTCTTTTTTTAGAGAAGAGAAAGGGTCTCACCCTATCATCCAAGCCAGTGTGCAGTGGCATCATCCTAGCTCACTGCAGCCTTAAAATCCTGAGCTCAAGAGATCTTCCTGCCTCAGCCTCCTGAGTAGCTGGGATTGCAAATACATACTACCACACCTGGCTAATTTTTGTATTTTTTTGTAGAAATGGGTCTTACTATGTTGCCAAACCTGGTCTTGCACTTCTCAAGTGATCCTCCCATCTCAACCTTTCAAGTGCTAGCATTACAGGCATGAACCACCATGCCTGGTCTCATTCTGTTTTCTTACTCTGACAAATAAACCTTTTAATAATCTAGAAGGTCAGATTTGAATTTAGAATTTTTTTTTCTTTTGGCTGGCGCTGGGTTTGAACCCGCCACCTCTGGCATATGGGGCCAGCGCCTTACTCCTTTGAGCCACAGGCACTGCCCTGAATTTAGAATTCTTATACTTTAGAGTTCTGTGCCAGGATATGGGAGTTTGGGAAGAGACAGCCCCCTAACACTACCCCTCCTTTGCACCTTTGTTCTTCTGGGCTTAGTCCTATACTGTGAGGGGCCTGCTGCTCATAACCTGTGAGCATGTTTGGCCCATGAGTCCAAGCTGTGCTCATATCTCCGAAGTACTTCTTGATAATACCCAAATTGAGAATAAGAGCCTGACTCTATGAAGAGCAGTTGCAAGGATTGGGGAGGCAGGCAAGGTGAAGAAATTGCCAGAGAAAGATTCCTTAAGGCAGCTATAGGGATCTGCCTTGGCTGGGCCTGGGGATAATGAGTGCTGCAATCTCCTAGCCACCACATCTGGGAATACAGATGCGTTCTGGATGCTTTCTTTGTCATCGCTCACATCCAAGCAATTAGGGTTTCCATTTTCTTACCAAAAAGCTTAAATGGATTTCTTTCCACCTGTACTTCATGCCATCATCTCCCACCTGGATGACTGCAACAGCCTCAGTCTAACCCATCTCCCTGCCTCAGTCTTGTCTCCTTCCACTCCACTTCCCCCACAGTAGCTGGAATGATGTTTCTGAAGTGAAAACATGGTTAATCCCTGTTGGAAACCACAGTCCAAGCTTCTTAGTGTATCATTAGCAGTCACTGGTGAGCTGACCTCTGCTGACCCCCTCGCTGCAGTGTTTACCTCTGTCTGGCTCCCAACACATGTAAACATACCACACACACATACCACATACACTCACATAAACAGCATCCTCACACTTGCAATATCAGCTCAAACACCCACACAACATACACATTCCTGTATACCATACACACACATACATGCGTACGCTATCACACATAGAACACACAGCCATGGGCACACATTTCTTCACACATCACACCCTCTCACACATACTCATTCTCCGCACACACAGACATGAACTCCACACAAACTCACATGCCTAATACACAATCCACATACACACATCACACTACATACTTATACACCACATATACTCTCACGCTACATTCATACACATGTTCGCACATACCCTCATATTCCACATACACCTCACACCTCCGCACACCACACCACACAAAGAGTCTGGGCTTTAACTGTACTGATTTCTCATTCCTTTAGTCCCTAGGGCCTAGGGCCAGGCCTGTATTCCAGTTGCCCCTTCTAACAATGCTTCTTTCTCCACAACTAGCTGACTAGGCTCACCTCCTCCAGAAAGCCTTTCCTAACCTCCAAAGCTTGATCCTTTGGGAATTGGAAGATCTGAAGTTGTCCAAGGATGCCCTTAAGAATCAAACCTAAGAGGTGAAGGCTTGACTGGTTAGCCTGGAAGTAGGAAACCAAAGCCTAGCTTCTTAAACCGTGAGATTTCTTAAATGTTTTACCTCCTCAACGTATGTTATTTTTGTCACCCTGTCTGTTGTCTCAGTGTCATTAGAGGTATAATATTTATTTATTTATTTATTTTGTAGAGACAGAGTCTCACTCTATTGCATCACACAGCTCACAGCAACCTCCAACTCCTGGGCTTAGGCGATTCTCTTGCCTCAGCCTCTCGAGTAGCTGGGAATACAGGCGCCTGCCACAATGCCCGGCTATTTTTTGTTGCAGTTTGGCTGGGGCTGGGTTTGAAACCACCACCCTCGGTAAATGGGGCCAGCGCCCTACTCACTGAGCCACAGGTGCCACCAGAGGTATAATGTTTAAAACCAGGGAAGCCTGTGTGATCCATAGGGGAAATGGAATGCCAGCACCACACCACTTTCAGGTTGGATGGCAGGGAACCAGTGGGTAGGAAGTAGGGAAGTAAAATGGCAGGGGGGTGAGTACACACACAGGCCTGAGGGGCTTTAGTGTCCTGCTGGAAAGTCCCAAGTTCTTCAAAATGTGTCTAGTTTCTAGTAAATTAAGTTCCAATGCTTGTTGTGCCCATAGGATCTTCTAAGGGGATCTTCACTTCTAGTAAGTAGAGTGTTGAAGCCACACAGTGGGCTGGCTGGGGGCAGGGTCCACAACCTGAACCCAGAGCCTGGTAACAGCAGTGATTAAGATGAATCAGAGGGGTGGATGACCCAATTTAGGAACTCAGAGGGGTATGAAGGAGAGTTATCAGTCTCAAATGCCATATGGAGATGGAGAAGGACACAGCACCTAGGAAGCTACCTGTGACCTCTGTAAACAGCAGCTTCAGGATCAATTGCCGTGCTCTAGAGCAGGGGATCGTCAAACTACGGCTTGCGGGCCACGTGAGCCGGTGTGATTGTATTTGTTCCCGTTTGTTTTTTTACTTCAAAATAAGATAAGTGCAGTGTGCATAGGAATTTGTTCATAGTTTTTTTTTTTAACTATAACCCAGCCCTCCAATGATCTGAGGGACGCGGTGAATTGGCCCCCTGTTTAAAAAGTTTGAGTCTTAAATAGGCAGAGACCAGAAAGAGCAAAGTCATCCTCTGAGGGAAGGAGGAAGGTTTCATGACTGATGGTGTATAGAGGCGAGGGCCGAGAAGGGAGGTCAGGTTGCTGCAGGGGTTGAGCGAGGGTTCTGAGCACACAAGGAGAAGTTCATCTTAGACGGGAGGGAACATAGCCTTCTCCAGGTCAGGAAGGACATTGTAATGCAGGTAAGTGGATGTAACAGCCACTAGCATTTCTTTACCTGCTCTTGCCCTTGGTAACCTTAACTAATATACCAAGTCAGCCACAGATTCCTGTAGTCAAACCCTGGGACTTCTCTGCTCCCAGAAATTGTCCCTCTGATAACTTCCATGCTGACCACTCTCTGCCATAGCTTTCCATTCCTTCAGAGCCTCCCTGTTCCTGTCACCACACTCAGGTGTGTAGCCTCTGGCCTCCCAGCCTGAGTGCCCTCCTACCCTCAGTCTCCATACTCTAGGCTTAACCCACAGATCACCACTTCAGTATTTCTGAAAACACCTGCAATTTCTTTGTCCATTCTTCTGCCTCACTCTGTAAATCTCCACTCTCAGGGCTTCTGACTCACATTAACAATTCCCAAACCTTAAGCTTCAGTCTTAGTTTCTCTCTTCAGCTTCTAGACTTAGGGTGTCAGTTGCCTACTGGCTGTTTCCAACTGGAAAGTAAGTAGGGAGAAAGATGGGGCGCTAATAGCCAGGGATGGGGGTCTGGGGTGGGGAGGCTGAGGATTAGTGACACATTGGACCCAGTAGGGAAGCTCATTTGGATTCCAGAGCTAGGAAATTCTCAGTCTTTGGAGCTGTTTGGAAATTCAGTTGAGGGAAGGAATGTGGGTAGGGACTTCTATCATCAGGTAAATGAAATTGGGGGCTAGTTTTGCCCTTTCATCCTGATGGTCCTGTGTCCTCACCCTCCTCTTACCTGGTGGGACCAGTGTCCTGAAAGTTTGTTACTATCTATGCAATCCCTTCATGACTTCATGACTTCTTGACCCCAGCACACAGTCTGTCCTCTCTGGCGCAGCCTCAACCTTCCCTCCCCACTCTCCGTGGCCCCAGGACTCTTACTCTGGTGTGAAGGAGCGCCTGCCACTGCATCGCTAAGCCCATTGGTGAATCCACTGATGCCAAGGCCACCTGCCTGAGTCTTGATTGCAGACTTGAGCTCGTGATTCTCCCGAATGAGCCGCACCAGCTTCTTCAGTTCCTCATTTTCCCGCACCAGCTTCTCTATCTGTTGCCGAAGCCCCTCATAATTGGCAAGTAGAGACATGCCCCGGGGCAGCGGGACGGGTGCAGCCCACGAGAGGGCACTGCACCTGGAGGTTGCCCAGGGCCCCGGGCCTTGCCCGGGCTGAAGGAGGGCACAGAGTCTGCAAGGCTAGCCCAGTGGGCCCTGGGTATTGTGAGGTCAGAGACTGTGCCCTCCTCTTTGCTCTCTCTGCTCTAACAGGCTCATCTCTCCGTGCCTGCAGGAGTGTGCATAGGCCTTACCTCAGCCTAAAAGGCCTTGATTCCTTCTCTGTCTGGCTAACTTTGCTGTCAAGGTGTCTCCTCTCTGAAGCCTCTATTTTTCTGCTGCAAACTAATCGCTGCCCAATGGTCTTCCCCAGCAGATGTGTCCTTTGTCTTAGCACTGCCCTCAGTTCCATGTAGTTTGCTCCTTAACACTCACCTTATAGTGAGGACAGGGACTGTGCCACGACTCTGGAATCCCTAGCACCCAGCAAAGGGCTTGACTCAGTGTAGGTAGGTATATAATCAGTGAGTATTTGTTGGATGAAAACTCCCTATTCTGCCTTCCTGGTCAGGGTGTCCCTTCCTTTCCATCTTGAATGTGCTTGGATTTAGCCTGGGCTTAGGCGATTCTCTTGCCTCAGCCTCTCGAGTAGCTGGGACTACAGGCGCCTGCCACAATACCCAGCTATTTTTTGTTGCAGTTTGGCTGGGGCTGGGTTTGAAACTACCACCGTCAGTAAATGGGGCCAGCGCCTTACTCACTGAGCCACAGGTGCCACCAGAGGTATAATATTTAAAACCAGGGAAGCCTGTGTGATCCATAGGGGAAATGGAATGCCAGCCATTCCAGTATCTTTCTGGGGATACTCTGTCTTGGCTGCCTGGACACCAGCCCATGATTTCTTCTGACCCCAGGTGTTCAGAGTCTTTCTCTCACTGCTGGCCTTAAGAGGTCCTTCATCCAAGCACCTGGCTCCCTGCAACTTGGTGTTTCCATTTCTGGCGACATGGGTTTCCGGTTCCAAACCCCCCTATGGTGCCTCCTCTGCACCTGGATCTCAATCCCCAGCTCCTCGAATTTTCCTGACTTTAGTCCTTCAGAAACCTAAGTTCACATTCTTCATCCAACAACTTTGGACCGAGTCCTCATAGTGCATCCTTTTAGAGCTGTCTGCAGACAACTCCACGGACCTGACCTTGAGTACTGAGCAAGGCCTTGTCCTCATGACCTCCACTGGCTCTGCAGACATCTGCTGTCAAAACTCTTCATACGGCAGGGAGAGGATGGGGAATTCCAGGAATAGGGTAGACTTCTGTTAGAGGGTGGGAATGAGGAAGGGGCAGATCAGCTGGGGCTGGGATCAGTATGATTTGAACATTCTACCCGGACCTCACAATGGGGGGCTTGCCCCCACCCCCTGCTCTGATGCCCCAGACTATAATCCCAGTCACTCTGGCCCCACAGACCAGAGCCCCGAGGGACCAGGGATGAGGTCTCTTCAGTCACCCCTCTATAGAGTGTCTCTGCTGGGCTTTCCTGCAACATGTGAAAATAAATTTTTCATGGTATTGTTCCACTGTGGGTCTCTCCTTATGTTTATGCTTCTATGACGGTCACATTTTATGTGTCAATGTCACTAGGTTAGGTACCCGAGTGTTTGGTCAAATTCTAGTCTAAACCTTGCTGTGAAGGGATTTTTGTAGAAGTGACTAACATTTACAAAATGTTGACTTTAAGTAGGTTACCTTTCAGTTGTGTTCTCATCCATTCAGTTGAAGAACTTAAGACAAAAATACCTGAGGTTTTTCTGGGCGAGAAAGAATTCTGCCTCAAGACTGCATAGAAAACCTGCCTGGGTTTCCAGTCTGCCTTACACATTTTGGACTTGTCAGCCCTCATGGTTTTATGAACCAATTCCTTAAAGCAAACCTCTTAATATAAAAGAACTCTGACTGATACACTAACATACCAGTGCTCTTTCCTCTAAAAAAATATATTTTGAGCACCAATCATGTGGCAGGTAATATGTTAGGAATTGGGGGGTCAGGGCTAGTCATGACAGGCATTGTCCCTGCCTTCTCGACCTGGCAGTCCAGTGGGGAGCAGGCATGTGCTGAATGGCCACACTGAATGCTGAGTTCCTCCTCTCTGTGAGGAGTGCTAGTGGAGAAGGCCCTAGCGCTGGGAAAGGGCAGACCCCGTCGGTCAGAGCAGCTCTTCCTGGGAAGTGCCGATTGAGATGACATGGCAGAAGAGTACTGGGTGTGGGAAGAGCTTTCCAGCCGAGGGAACAGCCTAAGCACAGGCTTAGGGGACTATGTTCTACCAAAAGAAGGGAAAGAGTGCTGGAATGGAGAATGAGGGGAATGGATGTGTGTGGTGGGAAAGGATGGACAATCCAGGATGGGACAAGGCCTATGGCTATGGGACTGATGTCGATCTTCATCTTGAGGTCTTGGGAAGCCCTTGAAGGCCTTTAAGGAAAAGAGTGTGGGAACATATTGGAGGGGAAAGAACTGCTGAGTGGTGCATAGTGAGGAGGCCACTGCAAGTCAACCAAGGAAGTGGTGATGGTGGTTGGTTTGCAGAAAGTGCTGTGTGGAGAGTGGGACGAGCTGAGAAATGTTTAGTGGCACTGGAAGGACTGGTCTAGGGATAGATTTTAAGTGGGGATTAGGGTGAGAGTGAGGGCAGGGAGAGCCTTGCAGTTTCTGATGTGGCTGGTGGAGCTGTTGGTTATACCAACCCAATAGGGAGGAAGACCAAGTTTGTTTGTTTATTTATTTTGAGACAGAGTCATATTCTGTGCCCTGGGTAGAGTGCCATGGGGTCACAGCTCACAGCAAACTCAAACTGTTGGGCTTGAGCAACCCTCTTGCCTCTGCCTCTCGAGTAGCTGGGACTATAAGTGCCCACCACAATGCTTGGCTAGTTTGTCTTTTTTTTTTTCTTTAGTTTTTCTATGTTTAGTAGAGATGGGGATCTTGCTCTTACTCAGGCTGGTCTTGAACTCCTGAGCTCAGAAGATCCGCCTGCCTCAGCCTCCCAGAGGGCTAAGATTATAGGCGTGAGCCACTGTGTCCAGCCAGAAGACCAAATTTAAAGTAAAGATCCTGAGTCAGGTTTGGATGTGCTGCTGAGGTCAGGATGTCAACAAGATATGTCAAGGAGGCTGGAAGTTGCTGCCCCAAGTCTCAGAGGAGAACTTGCTATTTGGGCTGGAGAGCTACACTTTGAAGTGATCACCTTCTAGGTGGCAACTGAATATGAGTGGATGAGGTCACCCGGGAATCTGAAGTGAATGACAGAGAATTAGGCATAGGCCTTTGTGCCTAGAAGGCCCAGAACAGGGCTGCAGAGAACATAGAGCAGAAGTGCCCACAGGGATGGTGGAAGACCTGGGGAGGCTGGGCTGGGGAAGCCTCAGGCAGAGGATACTTCAAGGCTACGGGAGGCAGCATAGGCATCTAATACTGCTGAGAGGTCACATGAGATGAAGACTGAAAACTGCACCAGTTTTAGGGACCAGAAGTCTTTAGGGACATATCAAGAGCTGTCTGGGTAGAGTGATTTGGCCAATCACAGACTCACAAGCCTGAAAAGTGAGCAGGAAGGTGCAGTGGAGATGGATCATGAGGAGTGAGGGTAGAGCTGCATGCAGATTCTTCCTGCCCTGCTCCCTTCCTCCTCTTGCAGTCTGGAGCCAGGAAAGAACGCAGCCCCTTTGCCTGGCCACTGAGCCTCTGCTGCTGCCAGCCTCTCAGAGCTACAGCATGTGGTAGAGAGGCCCTCAGCAGGCCCTGAGCCTCCCCAGAACAGTGAGCTGCAGCTGCCTGCGCCTTTTCTGGTACTGACCTCTGCCAGACGTCCTCTGTTCCCTCTAGTCTTATTTCCTCTTCATTCCACTTTTCCTAACATTATTTTTATCTTGTATATACAGAGTGTCCTTTGGTATCCAGATCTATTGGATTTGAGTTTCAGAGGTAGAGTAGCACAAGTTGGGAGAATGAAGTTTCATCCAAAACTTTCTCTACGTCAATTTGGAGCATGTGTTTGTGGGTGAGAGTCTGGCAAGTGGGAGATACTGGGCCTCCCTACCCTGCTTTTAGTCCTGCTCATCTGAGTTCTTGGACAGCATCACTCCACGGTCCACAGCTCTGACTTCAGGGCTGACGGGAACCTTCTGGCACTCGCTCAGAGCCCACATTCTTCATGTGCTTGTTAGGAACTCGCTGTAAACAACCCTTCAGTGCTGTTCCACTTGCCTGTGCTGTGTCAGCTCTCTGCCTCGGGTTTGGGTCACTGGCTTTTGTGCAGTTTGTCCCCATTCACATTTGCCTCATTAGATTCACTCAGCGTTCCAGACTGGCAAGGTGTCCAGGGATCTTTGCTCCCCTCTTGGCTTGGGATTCTTTGCAAATTTAACATGCTACTTTCTAAAGCCATTTTTTCAAGGCATAACTTTGCTGAAGGACAAGGGCCTTTAGCCTGGAGCCCTCTGTCCACACCCCCTCCCACCTTTACCCCATTCCCACCCACAAGGACAGGCTGTAGTATGCTGCTCCTGCTGGACTTGCCGAGAGCACCTGCTGGGAAGGAGCCATATACTGCACGTGGCCAACACACATCTAGCAATACTGGCCATGTGATCATTTCAATCCTGCCTATTGTGGTGCTTTTTGACCTCTGGCTCTGCCAGCATGTGGTCACATCCTGTTGCTGGCAGAGAGATCCTGGGAAAATTTGTCTAGTCAATGCTCCAACAGATTCAGTTGGCATTTGACTGCCAGTCCCTTCCTGGATGTCAGGCCACTGAGCAACTCCTCTCTACCCCTTTCTTATACTTCAGACAATGAAAGGGCCATGGCTGACACTTATTGCATGCTTATTTTATACTAAGCACTGATGTGACAGTCCTAACACCCCCCTGAGGAGGACAGTACTCCATCTGACAGGTGAGGGCACTTAGGTGCAGTCATGTTAAGTGCCTGGGCTTTCCCCGAGGGCCCTTCATCTTTTAGCACTTTCCCAGCTGCCAAGGTCAGGGCTTGGTGCAAGAGGTCTAGCTGCCAATCTGCTCTTCTTGCCTCTAGCCCCACCTCTTTTGCTGCAGTCTTTCTCTGCCTAGCTGCCAGAGAGGTGAAGGGGCATCTTTCTGATACCCTATTGGGGCTAAGCTCTGCCCAGAAGGAAATCTCAGAGTGATATCCTAGGAGAGGACAAGGCCCTGGCATATAGTAAATACTCAGTAAGTATATGAATGCATTTTTAATTTAACCTTTTTTCTTTTTCTCTAAAAGAATACTACCATGAAACTAGAGAAAATATTATGGTGACTAACAGGCTAACTGGTCTTCTGAGTGTCTGAGGACATGTCCTTGTTTCTGAGGAGCACATCATCCCCTGGATGAGTCTGGAGGGCTTTGGGAAGGCAGATGGCTCGCAGGAGAGGAGGGAAGCCTGCTTATCTACCCTCCGACCAGGAGATGGGAAAAGGAGGGTCTCAGGACAAAGGCTCCTGAGGTCTTGTTGAGAAGCAGAGACTTCTGGAGGCCTTCAGAGACCTTAGTCACCAACCCCAGGGATCATCCACTTACCTCTCATGAAGGGCTCAGAGACTAAAGGCCAGGGGCAGAGAACAGGAGCTCTGTCAAGCTTTGGAGCCTGCATATTGTGGTTCCTCTCTGCTTTTTACAAAGCATTGTTTGGAAGGCAGCAATGAAAGGGAGAGCTGGGGTGACCAGCAGTCACTAGGCTGGGAGTTGAAAACAATGGAGGGCAGAGCAGTTGGCTCTAAAGGAAAGAGCAAGCTGATACCAGGGTCACCTGAAGGCATGTGCTTGGGCTTCCAGACCCTTAGACTCTGTCTTAGTCAGTGTGGGCTGTTATAATGGATTACTGTGGCCAGGCAGTTTAAACAACTTTGATTTCTCTCCATTCCAGAGGCTGGGAAGGAAGGTCAAGGTGCCGGCAGACCTGGTGTCTGGTAATGGTTCATTTCCTGGTGTGAGATGTCCATGTTCTTGTGTCCTCATATGGTCGAGTGTACAAAGAGAGAGAGGAAGTAAACTCTTTGGTTTCTTTTTATAAGGGCTCTACCTTCATGACCTCATGACCTCCTAATACCATCACATGGTGGAGGGGTTTAGATTTCCACGTATGAGTTTGGGGTGAAGACACAAAGATTCAGTTCCTTGCAGACTGCAAAGCCCCAACCACAGAGCCCTCACCCCTGATCTTCAGTTAACCCCTACATCTCCTCCAAGGCCCATGGGGTATACTACCCCTCAGGGTCCCCCATCTCCATTAGTCCTGTCAGACTGGTCGCCCTTCTTTCAGCAGTAGCAAACCAGAGATAGAAGCCCCACTTGCCAGCTTTCTCAGGTAGGACTGGGGCCGGCCCTGACTCTACTCTCTGTGCCTGTCTCTTCATCTACCAAGTAGGAATAGTAATGCTCTTTCCTCCTGCTGTCACTGTGAATATCAGACAGGGAGCACACATCAAGCAGTGAGGGCACTATCTGGAAGAGTAAAGCTAGATGTGCTTTCTCATCAACCCATAGATCTTAAAAACCTGCCCAGTGCCAGGCATGTTGTGGGTCCTGGACGTGGGTACCATGTCTATGTGGGAGTCCCTGCTCTCTCTCTGGATGTTTATATTAGCAGGAGCTGCCAACATAGCCAGGCTGTAAGCTGACGGGCCCCCCAGCCTTGCCCAGAGGGTGTTCACAAAGTCTGGGTGGAGAAACAGCAGGGCTCAGATCTTGTGGGGCACTGGGATCACACAGAGGGTCCCCGCTCTGCTAGTTATGGTTAGGTGACCAGGGACTGTGTGAGCCTCTCCGTGCCTCAGTTTCCCTGTGGGTGATGTCCTCTCATGGCCATTGTGAGGACTGTGTATTTGGTTTTTTTCCCCACGGGAGGCATTGAGCACCATCTCTTACAGGTTTAGGGAGCACAGCAAAGGGCCTGCTGCTCTGAAGATGACATTCTGGAGGACAGCAGGCAGTTGACATATAAAGGGGTGGTCGTGTGGGGGTGTGTGTGCATCGTGAGGCGGGTGAATCAGAGGAGAGAAGAGCAAGAGGGCAGAGTGCTGCCTCTGCAGAGTGGTTGGGAGGCCTTCCTGACAGGGACTATTTGGGAGAAGACCTGAAAGAAAGTAGAGAATAAGAAAGAGCAAAGCCTACCAGACAGAAGGGATAGCCAGTGCAAAGGCCCTGGGAAGCGTGAGTGGCAGGGGTGTGTTTTTGGAGACTATCGGAAGGCCCATAAGATGGAGGGATTGAGCCATGTGGGAAGAGGGGATGATTGAATCAGACAAGCCCAGGATGGGGTCTACAGGTGGGATAAGGGCTTTGTATTTCACACCCATTGAGATGCAATGGTTAGGAGAGTTTAGAGTAGAGGAATGAGTTGCTCTTTTCAAAGAACTGTCCATGTTTTAAACTGTCCATGTCCTGTTTAAAGGACCAGTTTTCATGGTTATATGATTGGTAAGCCCTAGGGAAGCAGGACAGTAGCTTCTGTTAGGTCCCCGAGGTCCACTACCAACCCTGCCAAAGGCTCCTGATAAGACCTGTGGAGCAAACACAGGCATCCTGCCTGGGCCTGCCACTCCCTTGCTCTTTGGCCACAGTGTGAAGAACAGACCTCCCTTCTGGCTCCCCCATCTCCTGTATATCCACTGCACAGCACCTCCAACAGCTCACCTTGGACTTCCTGCCTTTATGGATGATGGTCTAGACGTAGATACTCTACTTACTCCTCTCCTGGTCTCTTCTGAGTTGGGCCCTGTGTCCACCCCATGCACCCATTAGCCTGCTCTGACTCCAGCCTATGTCTTGATCCTGCTCTGGGGCGCTGGGCCTGGTCTGGTGCCTCCATCACACTCACGCTGGCCCCTGCAGCTAAGGCAGACCTGGGAGGCGCTGTCTCTCAGATACTGCCTGTTCCTGAGTGGAAAGGTAAGGCAGCCCTCTCCCCAACCCTCAGCTCAGCTGAATTGGAACAGACTCTTCAAAAGGAATTTTCATGAGGAATCTCTGTGAACACACAGGGAAGTGACAGGCAACAGAGTGGACTGGTTTTAGGCCCTCCTCTGGGGAGCACATTTAAAGCCATCCTTCCACTGGCTATATGGGTGGGAATGGGCAGAGACTGTGTGGAGTGGGGATGATAACCCTGCACTCAGTTGGTCTTAAGGGGCAGGTGACATATGGTAAGTCCTGAGGCATGAGTACCTGGTGGTGATTCCGGACTTCTGAGACTCAGGTTCTTCACCTGCCTGAGCCCCAGGTGAAGGACTGCTGTCATGATGTGCTAGAGAGCAATGGTCTGATGACTGACAGGCTGCACTGAGTTGTTCTGATGAGACCACCATGCTGGATCTCACCTGTCAACACTGGCAGGATTAGAGGCCACCCTGTAGGCCACTGCCAGCCTTCTCTCCAGCCAGGTAGGCCTCCCTGCCCTTGGCCCAGAGGCTGTCCAGGCTCCCACATCCGTACTTGTTAGCCCTTGAGTTGAGGTCTGGTTTCTGGATCTGGGGCTGGCTTTTCCACTTTGTTCATACCTTGATGGGTTCTAGACAGATATCAAGAACTTTCTCCTGGGGAAGCTTCACTTCTTCCCTTGGAAGGCTTTTGGCCAACCTTTTGTGCCTGGTCCTAGGAATGTGTCTCTTCTCTTCTTCCTTTGGCCACATCAAAAGTAAAGACTTTTTCAACCCAGAGCAATGTGACCCTCAAGTAGGACAGTAGCACTGGGAATGGAAAGGGAGCAGAAAGGAAAATCACCATCTTCTTTTATACAAGTTAAAAGTGCTAAAAGATTGGTATCAGGAAGCAAGTCCCCTAGTTCTTTTTCTTTTGTTTCTCCTGTCTCTTGGGGGTTCTCTGTCCTTTTTACTCTTACTTCCATGTTGGACTCAGGGACTCTTTAAGACAATTCAATGAAGATTAGATTTACTGAGTCTCAATTGTGTGCCATAGAGTGTACTAGGTGGCACTGTTGGGTATAGCACAGACAATTAATGAAGTGGCACGCACAGATAAATGAATGAGCATGACCAAACAGTGGGCAAGGGCCCTTCAGGGGAAGGTGAGGCAAAGGTCACCTAACCCTGGCTGGGAAGTCAACGGGGTGTCTCAGAGGGAGAATTTCTGAAGATCTAAGTCAAAAGAAGGCGATACCCAGATGCCTTCTTTTAGGAATTATGCCTTCTTTAAAGGAATGCCAGATGGGGTCAGGGTGGGTAAATACCAAAGACCCAGAATCAAGGGAGGTTGGTATGACAGAAGTGTGCAGTGTGGGGGCAAGGGAGAGTCAAGGCTGGGGACATCAGCAAAGGTTTATTACACAGGGTTTGAAACCATGTCAGAGTTTGGATTTTATCTTAGGGAGGGACAGTGGTTTTTACCTAGGAACTGTACATTTGGAAATGTGTGTCACAAGGTCTATGAGGTGGCAGTGCCAAAAATGCTAAGCCCCTTGCACTGTTCAGGGTGGTCCAGCACAACATCTGTTCTGCCCAAATGCAGAAGCGTCCTTGTTGAGAAACTTTAATGCTTAGCCAACAAAGAGTATATTTTAGTTTCTAAATAGATTATTTTATTTTTTAAGACAGAGTGTCCCTCAGTAACTCTGGGTAGAGAGTCATAACTCACAGCAACCTCTGGAGGAGACCGAGCACCAGGCTTGTAGAAGCGGCCACCGGGTCTTGAGGATGGTGCTGGGAGTGGGACAATCTCCAAGCCAGCATGGAGATGTTTGACTGCCCAGAGACAAGCCCACAAGCAGCTGCAGTCATTAACGAGATAATAGTGGTCACTTGTTAGCAAGCAGGTATTATACATTGGATAATGTATGCAGCAGTTAAAGGTTCCTTTCTTATCTTATTATTTCCTTTTTCAATCTAAGTCCACTATCCCATCCTTGTCATCATTTGTCAGAGCTGTGACACCGTGTCTCTGGCCCCAACCCATTAAACTGTCAGGACTCGGACCACTATACATTTTCGCTCTGAGTAAATGTCTCACTCAGGTTTCAGGTGCCAAAGCACTTTAGAAGTCACAGTCACTGTTAGTAGGAGCGAGCGTCTCAACAGCAATCTCTCAGCAGCAGTCTGTCAGTCTTAGTAGGGGAGGTCTGATCAGGTGTCCCCCAGGCGAGAAGCGGAGCCAAAGTAGGAGCCTCGGCTAACTTCTCCCAAAGCTATGTCTAGAAGTAATCCGGTGGCCACCTGCACCAGGGGTGTGGAGACTACTAACCAATGATGTATGTGTTCTCCTCTCGTGTTCTTTAAGGAGAGACCAGTGATGTTAAATGATGTTAAATCCCTTCCCCAATCCCTTATCGCCAAGGTATTTCTTTTCAGGTGTCTCCTACACATTAGGGACATACTCCCTCAAGGCACTAGGGAAGGATCTCTTATAGTCCTTTTATTTGGGATAGATAGCAGGTGTAGGTTCACAGCCTGAAGTAGGCTACACAGTTTAACACCTTCAGCAGAGAAGGGGAGCACACTCAAGGAGCCCAGGGAACATCTATGAACATCTAGCACTTACGGTAACCCAAAACAGCAGGAAACTTGAGGTTAGGGACTTTTTCAGGCTTGAAGCAAGCGCAGAATCAACCCACAGGGATCTTTTGTCCCACTTAGCCTCATTAGCAGGGTAAAAATCACATCCACCAGTGCCTTGACAGTTTAAAATTTCCATGACAACCCCTGGAAGTGACCCTATGAAGTTAGAAATGGGGAGGGCCCTGTGTTCTAAGAAATCCCCTATTGTTTCTAAGAAAAATAAAGAATATTCCTACTACTACTTAGCATGTCTTAGCCATAAGACTCTAACAATAGAGATGAGTTAAGAGCCCAGGGTCTTCTCCACTCACAGAGATGGACCTGTCCCTTCTTCAGGGCATGCTGTCACCTTGTTTCTCAGCCTCTGGAATGAAGACTGCTTATGTGAACTGCTTGAGTGCAGCTGTGTGTGAGCCATCACTGACTTGGCCAGACTCCGTTCTTTGGTCTGGGAACCAAGGACCAGGGAATTCCAAGCCATTCTTGACACTTTCTTCTAGCTTCTGATAGTTTCTTGGTTTGTGGCAACATAACTCCAGTCTCCACACAGCATTCTCCCTGTGTTTGTATCTATGGTCAAATTTTCCCATTTCATAAGGACATCTGTCATGTTTGATTAGTGGCCCACCCTACTCCAGTGTTACTTCATCTAATTATATCTAATTATATCTAATATATAATCTATATATCTAATTATATCTGCAACAAACTTATTTTCAAATAAAGTCCTATTCTGAGGTACTGGGGGTTAAGACTTCAACATATGAATTTTGGGGAGATATAATTCACTCTGTAATGCTGGGTTCATAAACTAAATTGTAGAGTTTTATGAGGCAATCTTAACCTTTTGTGTATCTATTTTGGTAGAGTATGGGTTGATGTCTTACCAGTTTTGGAAAGTTTTCAAGCATTATGTCACCAGACATTATTACTTCTTCATTTTTTCTCTCGTGTCCTTCTGCTACTCTAATTGTGGGTATTTGCAAATTTTACCCTCCTCCTTTTCCTTCCCTTCCCTTCCTTCTTTTCTTTTTCTTTTCTTTGCGAGACAGGGTCTTGCTCTGTCCCTAAGGCTAGAGTGCGGTGCCCTCATCATATCTCACTGCAGCCTTTAACTCCTGGGCTCGAGTGATCCTCCTGCCTCAGCCCCCAGAGTAGCTAGGACTACAGGCATGCACCACTGTGTCCTTTTTCTTTTCTTCTTCTTTTTTTTTCTTAGACAGAGTCTTAATTTGTCTACCTTTGTCTACCTGACCTCAGTAGAATGCCGTGGTGTCACAACTCGCAGCGACCTCATACCCTTGGGCTAAAGTGATTCTCTTGCCTGAGCCTCCCAAGTAGCTGGGACTATAGGCACCCACCACAATGCCTGGCTATTTTTAGAGATGAGGTCTTGCTCTGGCTCAGGCTGGTCTGTAACTCATGAGGTTAAGTAACCCACCTGCCTTGGCCTCCTGGAGTGCTAGGATTACAGGCTTGAGCTGCTGCATCCAGCCGCATATCTTATACTTTTCTCTGTCCATTCTCTTTTTTCTCTTTGCAAATTACGATTTTTTTTTTTTTTTTTTTTTTTTTTTGAGACAGAGTCTCACTATGTTGCCCTTGGTAGAGTGCCGTGGTGTCACAGCTCACAGCAGCCTTCAACTCCTGGGCTTAAGCAATTCTCTTGCCTCAGTTTCCCAAGAAGCTGGGACTACAGGTGCTCACAATGCCTGACTATTTTTTGGTTACAGTTGTCGTCGTTGTTTAGCTGGCCCTGGGTGGGCTCGAACCCACCAGCTTCGGTGTATGTGGCTACAGCGCTTATCACTGAGTTACAGGCATCCACCACAATACCTGGCTATTTTTTTGCTGTTGTTTTCCTTGTTGTTTAGCAGGCCTGGGCCAGGTTCAAACCCATCAGCCCCAGTGCATGTGGCCAGCGCCCTAAACACTGAGATACGGGCGCTAAGCTCTAAGTGAGAATTCTTGTCTCTTCAGTGCAACCGCTGTGAATCACACAGCTATAACTCTTCCCTCACAATTGAGGGATCTGTCTTTACATTTATTTCTTGCATTCTTGCTCAGTTTAAATATTTTAAAATATTTTGTCTAGCAATTTTATGGGTTAAGATTGGGATTTGGGAATCTCAAGTCAGTTTGGTTCACCATCTTGACTGGAAGTTCTCTGAAGGAGTGTAAGAGGGGAGTGACATTATCTGGCTGTTATTCAGGAAAGATCCCTTAACTATTACTGAGGAGGGACGGGGGCTGTTGTAGAGATGATCATGGCCTTGACTTTAGAAGAAGACATTGATTTGAGAAGTGTTGAGAAGATGGACTCTGTAATGCCCAGAAATCTGGATAGCAGTTGGGATAAAAAGGAGGATTTACAGCCTAATACTAGAGTCCTCCCAGAACCAGGAAGGTACATCTAACAGCCAAAGTGGGATAAAGGAGAGGGGGAAGAGGCTTCTCAGAAGCCTTGGAGTGGAAAGTTGAAGTGAGAGGGAGAAGACATGGATGGTGGGGTGAAGTGAGTCCAGAGGGTGGGGTCCCACAGGGAGAAGAGGCACACTTAATTTGTGAAGATAGGGGGTTGAGAAATCCCGGGGAGTACTTGCATTTTGACAAAGGTCTCCAATGGTCCTACAAGCTAGACATTCAAGAGACATTTGCAGAAAGATGTGGAAACAACCCAAGTGCCCATCAACCCATGGATGGATTAATAAACTGTGGTATATGTACGCCATGGAATACTATTCAGCAATAAACAAATGGGAACTTTATATCCTATGTATTTACCTGGGTGGATTTGGAGAACATTCTCCTAAGTAAAGTATCTCAAGAATGGAAAAGCAAGCATTCCATGTACTCAGCACTAAGCCAAAACTTACGGTAGCACAACTATAGGCCCACATGAGAGAAAAGCATAATTAAATTCAAGAAGTGGGGTGGGGGAAGGGGGCTTAGTAAGTTCCCACCCAAAGGGTACAATGCAGTGGTATATGCACATTTCCTGGGTGAAGGAGTCAATGGCAACTCATGTTTTACCTTACAAATGCAAATAATATAATTTAATCGTATGTACCCTCAGATTAACCTGAAATTTTAAAAAAGAAATATTTGTAGAGTGTTTTGGTGTCAGAACAGACCAGCTATCCTGCTGCCTGGGACGCATCTGGGCCCTGACAAGGAAGGAGCCACCTTGGGGGACTGCAGGGCTGGAACCGGGTGTTCCTCTTTACCCATTCACTGCACCAAACCAATTCCCGGTTTTCCCTGCTGCACCATCACCATTGTCCTCACTGATCTTCCTGCTTCTACTCTAACCAAATCCAGGTTTATCACTGTTATCCAAACACGGCTCAGACTTCTGAGCTTTCCACCCGTGTCCATGCTTGGCCTTGACATACCTCCTTGGCCACCCTTGACTCTTCCCTACATCCTCTCCTCCTTCCCCCTGGTCCTTCTAGATGTGCCTCCATGCTTTCCCTGGAACACCTCCCTGCCAATGTCAATGCTGAGCCCATGTCCAGAAGCATGCAGAATTCTTGTGTTCTGGACTTAAGCTTGTGCAGATCATGCCTCATAAGGGCTTTCCTACACTCCATGTTCGACATGTGTGGTGTGCCAGGCCCTGAACTAGGTGCTGGGCTGGGCGTTAAAACTCACAGATCACAGTCCCCATTCTGAAGGTGCATCTAAGCCAGAGATGCTGAATGACAGCCCCAGTTAGTCAGGGGTAGTGGCACAGGGCACCTGTGCTGCTGGTGCACGAGCTGGGTCCAGAGCTGGCCCCTCACTGGTTTCTGGCAGGCACCATGGACGGTGTTGCTTTGCAGGGCAGGGAATGTGGTAGAGACCTGGACATTTTGTTCCATAAATGTTTTGCTTGTATTGTTTAATCTTGAAAAACAAGAGTGGATTTAATTATTACTTATGTAAATAATTTTCTTTTCTTAGAGTCAGAGTCTCTGTTGCCCAGGCTGGAGTGCAGTGGCGTCATCACAGTTCACTGCAGCCTCCAAGTACGGGGCTCAGGGAGTCCTTCCACCTCAGCCTCCCAAAGTGCTGGGAGGGATGAGCCACTTCACCCAGCCTGTAAATGCTTATTGATTAGAAATTAAATTTGCCCCTTTGGGCCTTGGTATAGTTACTTGTGTGAGTGTTACCCCATGAAGCTCACCGGGACACACCTATGGTTGAACAAGTCAGATTATTGCCCCCCTGTGGTGAGGCAGAACATCCATGATAAATAGTTATGGTAAGAAGGTGCTAGAAAGGACTTTTTATAGAATTTGGTAATTTGGGGAGGGTTAAGGAAGTAGGTTTTCCTCTGGATTGGATGCTGTTAGGAAGCTGGGGTCATTCTGTGATTGGGTATCTCAGTACATCGTATTTGATCTGGCCTCTAGTCTAGCCTCAGACTAGGGCAACGCTGAAGCTGTCAGTTGTAAAGAGGCAGCGGCCACTCAGGTTGGCCAGAACAGGGTAGTGCTTGGTCTTTTCCATGGCTTAGACAATGCTCATGTTTTGTCTGTGTTCAGACATGATTACACAAGGGTCACAGTCACAGAATGGCCTTGATTGTTGATGTTCTGTGAAATTGTTTATATTTTAACCAGGAGAACACCAAGACCTCTATCTGTGAAAGCCAGGCCAGCTCCTAGCAACACCAAGGCCTCTATCTGTGAATGCCAGGCCAGTTCCTAGCAACGCTGAGGCCTAGCAGATAGGACCAGGTCAGCTCCCACATGGCAGGGACTGCTTTTCTTTCTCCCCTGAAAAATCATTATAATGACCACATAGTTGCTGTGGTCCCACTCCCCTTGGTGCATCAATGTGACCACTGTCTACTCTGCCTCTGCCTGGCCAGGACTAGTTTCCCTCCCTAGTTACCTCCTCAGGTAACAGGCCTCTGCTCCCCTGGGCTGCATGCAGCCTGACCTCTTGCAGCTCTGTACCCTGCCCCGGATGCTTCTGGACTCTCTGCACTATCTGCTTCTGGCTCCTTCTGGCATATCTCTACGACTTTCCTGCTGCTTACTTCACCTACACATTCTATGCTGGTCTCATCTTCTGCCTGAATGCCCTTCACCTACAGTATGGGCTCAAGCCCTCCAGTGTTCAGCCCTGGCCTTCTCTCTTGTAAATGGGGCTTTTACTGTAGATCTCCTTTGCTCAGGCCCATACCTTCAGACCCTAGCTGTCCCCAGGGAGTTTGAGAGTTGTGTTCTTGCACATTTCGCTTAGCAGTTATTCCTGAGCAGCTCCTTCCACTTCTACAGATGTTCTAACCATGTAAGCCATGGGTCCTCAAACTGCGGCCCGCGGGCCACATGAGGCCGTGTGATTGTATTTATTCCTGTTTTGTTTTTTTACTTCAAAATAAGATATGTGCAGTGTGCATAGGAATTTGTTTATAGTTGTTTTTTTTTTTTAAACTACAGTCCAGCCCTCCAAAGGTCTGAGGGACAGTGAATTGGCCCTGTTTAAAAAGTTCTTTTTTTTCTCTTTAGGGTAAAACTTGATGGATCTAGGAGCTAGCACTAGGTGGGTCACTTCTAATTACAATGCTCAGAGCACCTCCAGTCACTCAGGAGAAGGAAACTGCTGGAAGGTGGATCGTGTTGCCTGCCCCATGCTCAGCATGTGACTAAGCTTAGCCCTGTGTGCCAGACAAAGGAGTGTGACTTCATCCTGAGGGCACCCACTGGAGGGCACCTACTTTAAGCAGGCAGACAGTGTGATTGCCATTTCCACTTGGCACCTGGAGGGCTGGTGGAGGCCAGCCTGCAGAATCAGAGGCAGAGGGAAGTGGTAGGGAGAGAGGAGGGTGGTTGGCCCTGCTCTGGCCCAAGGAAATCACGCAGAAGCAGCAGGTTTCAGGGAAAACGATTTTGGCTTTGGGCAGGTCTCAGCTGAGATGTCTGTGGACACTGGGGTGGCATGGGGTTATGGTATGTGGGTCCCGTCACATGCATGAGGAGCTGCTGTCAGTTAAACAAGTGAGTTGACAGACTTGGTGGAGAGGAGGTGGAGGAGCAGGACAGGATCTCATGCCAAGCTGGGTGGAGAGACTGGGAAGAAAGGACTACACAATAGGGAATGTCTAAGTCCAAGGCTGCCCCTCTGCATAGCCACTGGGAGTTAGGAGCTCAGGAAGGCTCAGAGCGAGCCCCGGGCAACAGAGGGACCCCTATTGGGAGTGGCTAGGGGCTAGAAGACAGGGCCTGACTGGCTGAATCCACAGAGCCTTTGTCCAACTCTCTGAAAGGGGTTCTGGCCCACAGGTTTCTGGTAACAAGGATATAGAGGTTCAGAGGCCTTTTGTCTGATGTGGGCCAGGCAGCATTTCAAGGTGCTCAGTCAGATGGACTCCATGGTGACTGGAGATCCTAGGAGAGCCTGGCAGAGCCCAAGGATCAATGACTGATTCCACCTGCCCTTGGCCTGGGCTTCAGATAGTAAGAGGGCTTATAGGGGGGCCTGCTGCCACACTGTGGCTCTTCCAGAAGGAGCAAGTGGCAGACAAAGCCAGGCCCCTATCTACCATCTTTGTAGGCACAGGCCTAACTCTGGAAGCCTGGTCTATCAGTTTGGAATCCCAGGACACATAATGTTGTAGGGAAGATGCCAAGAAAGGATGCACAGTGTAGAGAGAGGACCAGCTACTGTCAATGAAACTCATTGATGCTTGGTCCTGTGCCCCATCAGCTAGGGGGTGCCCAGGCCCCCTCCCCACCTCATGGGGGCAGTGAGAAGAGTGACTGGTAAAAGACAGAGAACAGAAGATCCCATTTATTAGAATTTTAATGACAGCAGAGTGAGAGAAAGACTTCTTCCTCCCCTGAAACATGCTGTCCTTTCTGCCCTCAGGGCTCAGTACAGGGATGAGACCCCCACCTGCATGTCCCCCAGAGGGCAGTACTCCAGGGTGCGGGGAGGGGAGAAGGGTACTCTATGCCAGGCTGGGGAGCTGGGACAGGAGGGAAGACGTGCACCTCACCTCTTGGCTCAATCAATCCCTCTCCACTGGGACCTGATGTTACCCCCAGACCCTGGGGTGAGGCAGACAGGGCTCATGCAACAATGAGTGGATAGGAGGTGGCCTGGAAATGTGGCCTTGTTGCCCTTTGGTGGGGCGGGGGGACAAAGGGGCCATGCTGTGGCCACAGTGGGTCCAAATGGAAGTATCTGTAGTGTACATACAGGAGGGTCGGAGAGGGGCTTCCTTTGCCCCTGGCCGTGCCCAGGACAAGAGAGAAGAGAGCTACAGATGACACTGCCATGCCAGGGGCAGGGTCCAGGCCAGCCATGCCACCTGATGGGGCACAGTAAGCTGAAGGGGTTGGGCTATTCCTTGGCACGGCCAATAATGGTAAGGATGTACAGGAAAATGTTGATGATGTCCGTGTACAGGTTCAGTGCAGCAAACACATACTCCTCCGGGCTCAGGGATAGCTGCTTGTTCCCCAGCAGCAGCTGGGTGTCCACTGCCAGGAACTGGGGGTGACAGCAAGGGGTTTAGAGGGACAAGCCTGCCTGCCTAGCATCCCAGCCCCTCCCCAACAGGGCCTTCCCCCTCCCTCACTTACACAGGTGAACAGCAGGGCACCCAGGGAGGCGTACACAATCTCCAGGATTCGGTTCCGGATAAAGATGCAGAGAATGGCAAAGATGAAGAGCACCACCATGCTCACCAGGAGCACGCCCATGCACGAGGTGAAGTCGTAGCGGGTCTGGGGGGACAGGGTCAGTGGGTGCCTGGAAGGCCTCTGGACCCCAGGGCCCCAGCACTGCCATGGGGGGCTCCTCACCTGCATGGAGAAGATGACCACTGTAAAGCAGACGGCTGTCGTGATGCCCACGGCCATGATGACCGCCTCAGTGTTGTAGAAGCTGGCGATCATGCCCACCATGTAGGACAAGCTGATGGTCAGGATCGACTGTGGGGAGATGGGACAGGGATTGGGGGGCACCAACCTGGGGTGTGCAAGCTGCTCCCTGCCTCGCCCACGACCCCTGCTCTCCCCTGCTTCTGCAGCAAAAAGGAAACCAGGGGAACCAGGTCCCGTGTGTAGGACTAGAATGTCAGGGCCAGAGACACAGGTTTGGGGGTTACCAGTGCAACGAGGTTCCAGGGGTGCTTTCGCCGGAAGTCCCCACAACAGCTGAGGACGATGAGGGAGATAAAGAAGATGGCATAGGAGACATAGTAGGTCCAGACGTTCTCCCGGACAAAGCCCTTCACCTCCCCAACAAAAGTGAACACAGACACCGTGGACAGGGTCACTGACAGCTGCAGAGTCAGCACCAGGAACACCTGGGGAGGGAGCGACTTAGAGCCCACCAGGCTCAGGCCCCCCACCCTCCTGAACACCCCGGCCCCACCTTCCGGATGAAGGCCTGTCGGATGCTCTTGTCATCCCAGTTGGTGGCAGGAAAGTCTTGGTTGTCATAGTAGGACGGGGGCCCCTCCTCCTGGTAGTTCCCGCGCTGAGGTGCTGAGGAGTGGATGGACTTGTCAGCAAACCTGGAGACAGCTGCCCTGGCCTGCTCCTGCCCTTCCCCTGTCCCTGTCCCACGTCCCCACCCCACCCTGCTCCTGTCCAGCTCTGCCTGTCCCACTCCTGCCCCTGCTCCACTCACAGTCAGGGTCCTGCGCCTGGAAGGCCTGTGGTTGTCCATAGGGGTTGGGGGGAAAAGGGCTCTGAGGGTACGGCCCCTGTGGGTAGCCCTCTGAGGGGTAGGGACCCTGAGGGTAGCCCCCTTGTGGATAGGGGCCCTGAGGGTAGGCCCCCTGGGAGTAGGGGCCTTGAGGGTAGCCCCCTTGGGGGTAAGAGCTGGGGCCATGGGGATACCCTGGCTGACTGTAGGGGGAAGGCTGGAAAGGGGGCTGTGGGTAAGGGGTCCCCGGGTAGGGAGGCTGCGCATAGGAAGGCATGGGTGGCTGCGGCCCGCCAGGATATCCAGGATTGGGGGGAGGATAGTTGTCCCCAGACACCAGGAAACTCTTTTCATGGGACATGGCCTCAGGTTCTGTTGTCTGCCCCTAGAGGAAACAGAGAGAACAGTTAGCCCTGCTTGACAGTGTGAAACCAGCCCATGGCAGCCCCACCTGCCATCAGGAACCCACTGGGAAACAAGGGTAACCCATGACCTTTGCTCCCTGCAGTAGGGAGCCCGGGAACAACGGGACCAGGAGAAGAGGGTGAGAACTCAGTGACCGGCGTGGGCTTTTGGGAGGAGCTGCTCTAGGGAGACCCTAAAGGTGGGGGAGGGGACAGACCAGGGGATGACTATCAGCATCGGGATCTGGGGCTTTACTTGTTTCTTACAAGCAACTGGAGGGCCCTTGTGACCGCTGCCCGCCTCTGCCGGACCAGAGCTCAAGCCGGTGGGAGCTGGGGGCGCGGCCGGCCGGGGACGTATGAGGGTGTGCCCGGACCCTCCCCTTCACATCCCGCCCCTTAAGCAGCTTTAAGGGGCCAGAGCAGGCGGCTATTTCTATCCCAGAAAATCCCCAGGCCATCTGTGACCAACGAGAGTCCTGGCCCCCCCATCTCAAGAGCAGGGCCCAACCGTCTCTCACTCCTGGGGTGGGGGGATCAGGCCTGGATCGGCTACCGCGTGCCTGCCAGTGGGGTACGCCGGGAACAGCGGGGTGCGGGGGTGTGTGGGGGATGGAAGCCACCAAAAGGCATGCGGGGGAATGAAGCAGGAGTGCGAGCGAGGCGGTGAGGGCGGCGGTCGCGGAACCTGCACCGAGGGCCGGTGGGCCCTCCTGCCGAGTCAGGGGGCGTTCGGGGCCGCGAGTCCAGACGCCGCGGCAGCGCGCCACCCCCTCCCTCCGGCTCCAGGCCGCCGCGGCTCCCCGCCCCCACTGCCGCCGCCACCCTGGCCCAGAGCGGGGCGCGCGCCCTGGCCGGACAGATTGACCGGCCGAAGGCTGCCCAGCTCTGCTGCGCAGGGCCCGCGCGGGGGCGGTCGGCCAGGGGCTGCGACGGTTTACGCGCGCTTCTGGGCTCGGACCGGGACTCACCGCTCGTAGGGCGCCGCAGGCCGGTGCGCACGGTGTCCACTGCGCGGCCGCGCGGTAATGGCCGGTGCGCCCGCACTCGCACCAGCTCGGCGGCCGGCTCGGCTGGGCTGGGCCTGCGCCTGCGGCTCGGAAGACGCAGCCGGGCCTTGTGACGGGGCGGGGGCGGGGCCAGGTGGGGCCAAGAGGGGCGGGGCCAGGGGCGGGGATCGGCAGTCTAGGCCGAGAACGCCGGGCTTCTTCCAGGCCAACTTGCTACACCCTTCCTAGAGTCTTCTCTCCAGGTCGCAAGCCTGAGGCCCGCGACCCGCACTGTCTACTTGAAGCGGGGAGCGTTGGGTGTTGGTAGCTGAAGACTCTTGGAGGCAGAGGCCTGATATGGGCAATTTGGCGGGGTTTTCAGGGAATAAAGAAATTTATTCCTAAATTCAGGATTTGCTGAAGCTGCCAAGGAGTCTCCATCCCTTCTTGACCTTAAAGCACAAATGTTCATTTTCCCTTTGCACCCAAAGCGATCCCATATCGAGAGTCCTAATTGTTTAGTTGGTCCATTCTCTGTAGCAGCCCAATCTCTGCCGGGCTCTGTCCTAGAGACCCTTTTGTCTTCTGTGCATACTCATAAGCTGTAAGGGCTGAGGCTTGGAGATACCATAGCACTGGGGGCCTGCGGAGGTCCTCCAGAGGAAGTGCTAACTGTCACAGTCAGGATGTCCCCTGCAGCAGGGCCTCTCCATCTTGGCTGTGGGGCCTTACTCTGTTCTCTTGGCTCTTGGACAGCTGGCCTCTCCCAGACCCAGCAGTGGTTGGGGAAAGGCTCTGTCCTGTGCCCAACTTGTGCCCACGGTGTGTGGGTTCAGTGTTTACAGAACAGATCTAGAGAGAGGAAGTCCTGATGTGTAGCTTCTGCACATGCCCATGGTGTAAATAATGCCCATCTCAGCTGGTTTCAAGGTACCACCAGTTTAACAGGAAACTCCTAAAAACATAGCAGTCTGGTTGTGGTGTGAGCTGCTCCAGGGCACCACTGCCTGTGGCAGGCCCTTCTCAGCCAGGACTGGTACAATGAGTACTGACTATACAATGTGGAAATAGGTGATGAGTGGTATGAGAAGGCAAGAAGTAGCAGACAGGGATAGATTCAGGTTTTGTGAAACCAGCTTATACAATTTGAGAAGAAAAATAAAATAATAAATACCAAGTTGAGTACAAAGCTTCAGAAGGGGCTCATGTAAGTCAGAGGTCTTTAAGGATTTTTAGGTTTGTATTAAATCTGCCACTAAGAGCAGGGTAAAAGAGGACACGGGATGGGTGGCCATGTGGCTCTGTGGGAAAGATCAGGCCAAGCAGAGGGACGGGCTCATGCAAGAGCACTAAGGCAGGTGAGGTCTGTAGCTCTGGAGTATGAGCTGAGAGGCTGGAGCCTCCTTAAGCATTGGGGTGTGCAAGTGGGCATGAAACCAGAGGGGACTGGGACCTTGTCAAGCAGAGCTGGACAGGCGTGCAGAAGACTAAGCACCAGGCTTATAAAAGCAGCCACGGGTTCTTGAGGATGGCGCTGAGAGTGGGACAATCTCCTAGTTGGAATGGAGATGTTTTGCTGCCTGGAGACAAGCCCCTAAGCAACTGCATGTGTTAATGAGATAAAATTGGTTGCTCGTTAGCAAGCAGGTGTTATACTTTGGACATTTGTGGTGCAGCAGAGTGGAAGTAAAGCCCAGGGAGAAAAAGCAGGTGGCAATCATTAAGCAAGCAAGTTGCTCCAGTACATGGGCCCCCACACCTGTTGTATAATGCTTTAATAAAAGGCCATGACAATGGTTACTCAGGGTGCTCCCTGCACCTATGGGAAGCTCGTCTCTTTCAAGCTTGTACCTTCAATCCGTGTCCCTGCTGTTTTTATTTGCATAGTGATGGGGTGCCACAGTAGGCAACGACCACCGACACAGGCTCACAAAGGGATTTTGCTTTTGTTACTGACACTGGGAGCTGTAGCAGCTGTTGGTACCACTTTACAAGGCTACCCGGCCCTCTCTGTTGAGGGCCCACCATGGGAATAGGTAGAAGTGGCAGAGGGAGATCAGCTAAAAGGGCATCATTGCCACCCAGCAAGAGACACCAGAGTCTTAGACTGGGGAGGGGGGCAGCAGAGGTGCAAGGGGTGCCAGCTGCCCAGGGTTTTTGGCTCCTTTGGAGAAAGGAACAGCAGGGGTGAGAATAAGTTTCATTGGGCTGAGTGGTGAATAGGGGTTGGGGAGTGAAGCTAGACGTCACTCTGAGTGGCTGGAAGCAAATAGAGCTTGAGTGATATGGAGGGGGGAGCAGGAGTGTGGATTCTAAAGGCACAGCCTGGGCATGAGACCTGGCACTTCTGTGGGCCCTGTCTGCACCTCCATTTCCCTTTTTGTGGTAAAAATTAGTGTCAGAAGGCGTACCAGCACAGTGCTTGTCACCTGTGGGATCACCCATGATGATGGCAATGATAATGTCAGATGGGAAGGCTGGGTGCATACATGGTCTGGAAGAGAGCCCCAGGGAGAGGCCTGGTAGGGAACCGAGGAGGCGGGATGAAGGCTGTGCTGGGATGCACTCTTACAGGTCACACTCAGTACTTTCGGGACCACAGGAAGCCAGCTTACCTGGCAGGTGTGAGGGCGATGGACCATATTTGGGAAACTTGCTCGGGGTAGTTGCCAGGCAGCACAGCAGGTCTGGAGAACCAAAGTTGCTCCTGCTGAGGGTGAGGGTAACACAGAGACTTAGAGACCCTGAGTCGGGGCAGTGACTCAGGCCCCTCGGTGGACTTAGTGGGGAGGATGATTGGCCATTTCAAGGCCACAGTGAGAGGCCAGGGGACTGGAGGACCATTCCTGGCCACCCTGACAGCCAAAAGCTGGAGTGGGCCAGATGAAGCCAGTGAGCTAGGCTGGCAGGAGGGTCCTGAGGGGTCTAGTCCAGCCATCACCTCCTGGTCAGATCTGGAGGTTGAGGCTTCAGCAGAGAAGCAGCACCTCAGGCCCCAAGCTGAGAGCCCTGCCCCTTCCTCCCTCCCTCCCTTCCCTACTTTAGTTTCACTTTTGTTTTCCCATCGGGGCCTTCTGCCTGCAGATCTGGCACACAGAGGGTCAGGCAGAGTCATCCTGGCTGAGAGTGTGGCCCGAGGCTGCCTAGCTGAGGGGCACTGTGGTGTAAGTGCTGGCTGTGGGGTCACTCACAGTGAGAGGGTACCAAGGACCTACTTTAGAAGGGCCTGGGGAGGGCAGGCGGTGTGGAGTGGGTGCTTCTCTACCCAGTTGGTCCTTTCTCCCAGAGTTATGATGGATGAGGAGGCAGGGGCAGTAGTGGAGGTCTGCGGACTGTCCCCCAACGTGCCAGATGAGCTGCTCATGCTCTACTTTGAGAACCACCGACGATCTGGTGGGGGGCTTGTGTTGAGCTGGCAGAGACTTGGCTGTGGGGGCATCCTCACCTTTCGAGAGCCTGCAGGTGAGGAGGGGGCTGGCTGAAGGGGCAGCCTGGGTACCTTGATGCCCTGACACCTGATGTTCTGTTCCACCACTGCCTGCAGATGCCAAGAGGGTCTTGGCCCAGGCAAAGCACGAGCTACATGGTGCCCTGCTGAGCCTGCGGCCAGCTCCACCACCTGCTCCTGGACGTCTGCTTCTCCAAGGACTGCCCCCTGGCACTGCGCCCCTGCTTCTAGAGCAGCATGTCCAGGCCCTACTATGCACTGCAGGGCTCCCAATGCAGCCCTGCTGTGCCTTGGCCAGCCCCCGACTGGACCGGGCCCTGGTCCAGCTATCCAAGCCCCTTTCTGAGGCAGGTGAGAGGTTGGAATGGGGCTGAGGTGCTGGTTCTGGGAGGTGCCCTGAGCCAACCTGCACATTTCCCACAGAAGTCCACATCCTAGAGGAGCAGGCCCAGAATCTGGGCCTGGAGGGGGCCTCAGTGTCGCTGACCCAGATGCCCCAGGCCCGAGCTGTGCGTGTGGTAGGGGGCACCCTCTCTGTGGACCTGCTGCTGCTGGAGCTGTACCTAGAGAATGAGCGCCGCAGCGGCGGGGGGCTTCTGGAAGGCCTGCGCACCCTACCCAGGCATCTAGGCATTGTTGTCAACTTCCAGCAGTGGCAGGGTAAGTGGGGCGGGATGGACCTAACCCACCCACCCCCCTTTCCCACAGAAACCTAATGGGCTTTCTGTCTTTTCCCTCCTCTAAGTGGCTGAAAGAGTGTTGCAGCGGGATCACAGGCTGCAGGGCTCAGAGCTGATCCTTGTCCCCCATTATGACATATTGGAGCCTGAGCAGCTTGCTGAGGGCACCAGTGGAGGCGACCATCTGTCCAGACCGGGGTCTGGGGCCACTCAGCATGAGAATGCTCTCCTGAAGGCTGGAGGGCTGGTGGGGGCACGGAAGGGTACAGTGACTCTGACAGTGGGCTCGAGGGAGACACCAGGGCAATTAGGGGCCTCTTTGAGTACTGGTCCAGTGGGATCTGTGGTACAGGCCAGGCCAGTCAACTTGGGGACTGTGGAGTCTCTGGAGCAGGAAGGGCCCATGAGCCTGGCCCATGAGCCTGTGGGGTCTTCAGAGCAGACTGGGTTGGTAAGCCTAGATCCCGTGAAGTCTCCTTCCCTGGGAGAGATCTCTGTGGGAATGTTGGGGCAGGAAGCCCTGGTGGAAATTGCCATGGGCTTACCAGGGCAGGAGGGGCCGGTGGGTCCAGTGGAGATTGCTTTGGAGTCTGTGGAGAAGGCAGGGCCAGTGAGCCCAGGGCATATGGGGCTGCCGGGACAGGAAGACATGGTGGAGACAGTGCTGTCGATGGAGCCTGGGGCGATGCGGTTCCTGCAGCTCTATCATGAGGATCTTCTTGCTGGCCTGGATGATGTTGCCCTCTTCCCACTCGAAGGAACAGACGTGACTGGCTTTCGGGTGAATGAACCCTCACAATTCTTCACCTTTGGCCCCCCTTTACCACTGGGGACTCTGGGTACCTTTCCTGTGCCCTAAACCTTATACTGCTCCCCCATCATGTTCCTGCAGCTCTGTGGAGCCCTGGCCCCATGCCAAGCAGCTGAAGAGTTCCTGCAGAGTCTGCTGGGCAGCATTAGCTGTCACGTGCTGAGCCTGAAGCACCCAGGCAGCGCCAAGTTTCTGCTGGGCCCAGAGGGCCAGCACCTTCTTCAAGGGTTGGAGGCTGAGTTCCAGTGTGTCTTTGAGACAGAGCGTCTGGCCAGGGCCACCCTGGACACGGACACTGAAGAGGTAGGGATCAAGCCCCTGCTCTTTCTTACCCCCAGAGGCAGGGCAGATTGTCTGAACATCCTCTCTCCACAGGTGGACCCCACTGAAGCCTTCCTAGTCCTCTCTGGCCACACTCACACCCAATGGCCCTCAGATAGTACAGGCAGTGACCAGAAGAACACGAGCCTGGGTAGGGCTCTCTGGGAACACTCAGCACATCCCAAGGCCCTTGCTTGACTTCCTTCTCTGCCCTGCTCTGTACTTTCACCTGCAAGTGACCCTTCCCAGGCCCACCCTCTATCCCCAAATTAGCTCTCTATCTTTCACCCATTCTGACTCCTGTCTTTAGTGATACCCTGGCTAGGCCCAACCCCTGACCCACTGGCCTCTCCCTGTCCCTAGAGGAAGTCCAAGAGCGGTTAGCCACCCTGGAGGGCCTGGATGGGGAAGACTGGCTGCCTCCAGAGCTGGAAGAAGAGCCTGAGGAGCAGCCAAAAGAGGAGGTGACTCTAGGACACGAGGAAGGGGATCCTGTGGCCCCTAGTATTGGGGCACCTAGGCGGCTGGAGGAGGAGGCTGCATTGCAGCTGGCCCTCCACCGGTCACTGGAGCCTCAAGACCAGGTTGCTGAGCAAGAGGAGGCTTCCGCCATACAGCAAGCCCTGGCCCTCTCCCTGCTGGAGGAACCACTATCGGAGGCAGAAGAGCCCCCAGGTGGGGCAACTGATGGCAGGGCCCAGCTAGTGGTCCACACAGCCTTTGAGCAGGACATAGATGAGCTGAACCAGGCTCTAGAGGCTGCATTGGAGGAACATCTCCACAAGGAGACAGTGGGTCTTCAGGGACACGTGCTGCCTGCAGAGCTGTGTGCACGCCTGGAACGGTGCCATGGTGTGAGCATTGCACTGCTCAGGGACTGCACCATCCTCCGTGGCTTTGGAGCTCAACCCACCCGCGCAGCCCGCCATTTAGCTGCACTTCTGGCAGGACCCTGGGATCAGAATTTGGCCTTTCACTCGACAGCTTCAGGCCTCACCTGTGAGTCTGCATCCTGGACTTGGACAGGGTGGGGTAGGCTAACTATCAGCAGTTAGTGTCCCAGACATGGCCCTGACCCCCATCTCCCTACATATCAGGGCCAGAGCAGGGCCTGAAGGAGCCCTTAAGCAGGCTGGAGCAAGTGGCAGAGGGCACTAGGGAGTTCCAGGAAGTGGTGCAGGCCTTCTGCGACACCCTGGACGCTGCTCACAGCAAGATCTGCATCATCCGGGTAAGTCCACACCTTGTCTCGCTGGCCTCATGGCCTTCTGGGCTCTTGGCACCATTAGTACCTTGCAGAGTCTATGGGTTGTCACTCTGGCTTACATCAAGGTCAGTGTGAAGGTCCCTGCTCTGCTAGTTGTGCTCAGCTGACCAGACAGGCTGGACGCTGATTAGGGGAGATGGGTAACATCAGGCCTCCCCAGCCCCTTTCCCTGCTCAGGAAGTGTTCACGAAGTCTAGGTGGGGAGGACAGGAGAGCATAACTTGGGTCCCTGGGATCTGACAGACCAGTATGAGGGTCCCTGCTCTGCTAGTTACACCCAGGTGACCCAGGACTGTGTGGCCTTCTCCATGCCTCAGTTTCCTTCTCTGGAGCAAGGGGCAGTGATGCCATCTCCTGGTCATTAGATTACTTGCTCCACAGATGCATACCTTGTGCTGTTCTGGGGGCTCTTCTGCCTCCACAGGGGCCACTTTAGCAGGGAAAGGACCAGTGCTTGCTACAGCTTGGGAGCCTCTTCCTGTATTTTTACTTGCTGAATTTGGCCACCCACCCTTAGCATGAGTGTGTTTCAGAAAAGGCTGGGAACAATTGGTGAGGGACCAGAGTGAAATTTCAGGAGCCCTGGGAGCTATCAGCCTATCTGGGCAGGTACAGGAAAAAGAGGCTGAGGAGGAATGGGAGGCCAGGGAATCATGAGCACATGGTGTCACAGAAGGCAACCAGGAAACGAAGGAGGCCCACAGGTCTGCACTGCTTGAAGGAGGGACTGCGGGGAGCTGGTCTGCTGGCTGGTTGGTATGGGGTGGGGGGCGGAGAGTAAATAGGAGGTGCAGATAGGGCCAACAATGGAAATAAGCTGGCTAAAGAAGGAAGGAATGATGGGAAAGTAGCTAGAGGAGGGTGCAAGGTTGAAGACAGGTTTTCTGTCTTAGAAGACTCAAGTGTGCTCAGCTGAAGGGAAGGAATTTGCAGAGATGGCTGGCTACAGACAAGTGAGAAGGAGGGGATACTGGAGAGTGGGGGTCACTGCTGGTGAGACTGGGCTGGGTGCTCACAACTCTTGATGCTCAAAGTCATGTGTGGGGCCAGCAGCAGCAGCCTGCCTCTGGAGCTGGTCAGAGATGTGTACAGAGAATCGGTGGTCTCCTCAGACACCCCCCACCCCCCACCATCACTACCATCACTTCCACCACTTCCACCCATCACTATCACCATCACCACCATCACGACTACTAACGACTACCACCATCACCATCACCACCACCACCATCACAACCACCTCTATCACCATCATCACCACCCAGATGTACTGTGCTCGTATCCTGCTGTTTTTGTTAATTACATGCCCTTGGTTCTTCTACTGAGCACCTTTGTGACTTTAGATGGTACACTTGAATCTTTTTTTTTTCCCCCACTAGTCAATTTTAGAGACTGCTTCTTGCCTTTATGCATGGAAGATGGGCCTCCCTTCCTTCTCTGCACCTACTCCTTTCTTTCATCTCACAGTTTGATCAGTTTTATTTATTTTGAGACAGGATCTTACTCTGTTGCCCAGGTTGCTTCAGCCTCCCAAGTAGCGGGGACTACAGGTGCATGCCACCATTCCTGGATAATTTTTCTATTTTTTTGTAGAGGTGAGGTCTTTTCTTGCTCAGGCTGGTCTCGAACTCCTGGCTTCAGGCAATCCTCCCACCTTGGCCTCATGAAGGGTTAGAATTATAGATGTGCATGTTGCCAGTTGAAACTATTAGGTAGTCAGAATTTACCAACTTTCCATTGTATTCTGTAACTACCAGGAAGCCTCCATGTTTGGGCCATAGGTTGATAGACGTACCGTGAAAATGAAAAAATTTTTATCACTGAATGATAAAGAGGGAGATGAAGTCCTAGGCTGCATGAAAGAGAATACTCAAGGATTCAAGTCCTAATGTCTTCTATTTTAACTTGAATCTTTTCTGGGTCATGCTTGACTCCTGGGTTACTCTTTGTGCCTTGTTACCCTCTTGCATAGATTCTTCGATTTAGTGCAAGTATCTCCTTAAGTGGGTAGTGAACTTTGACTTTTAATATTTCCTTTTACGATTAGAGCTATTTTGCAACTATAATTTGATATTAGTGTAAACATCCCACCTTACATGTCCTTAGAAGTCCTTATTTGTCTGCACTGTGCATTAATAGTTTGGCTGGAGATAGTTTTCAGGTTCAAAATATGATTTCCCTTGGGTATTTGAAAACTGCTTTTTATTCCTTCTTAAAATTTTTTTTCTTGGAAAGTTAAAAGAAATTCCTCCCTGGTTCTTAGCATCTGGTATTGGTAGTGAGAAACTCAGTGTAAGAATGTGAGACTCCCCCCATTTGTATATTGATCTTGTGAGTGTGTGTGTGCACTTGTTGCATTTTCTTCCAATTCAAGGGTTGAGGTTCCCAGCAGGTACATGCAGTGTCTTCCCATTGTCCTTCTTTGCATTTCATGGCTCCTCTCCATCTGAAGATTTGGCTTTCCCTCAGGGAAACTGCCCCCCTTGTGTGTGCCAGTGGCCCTGTGGAGCTCCTGCTATCCCTGTGCTCTCCGCCTTCCCCTCTCTTCCTTCAGCTCCCCATTGTGCCTCAGTTCCTTACTCCATCTAGACCCCATCACTAGCTCTTAGCTTTCCCCATTTCATTCTTTGACTCAGTCAGCAGTCCCATTCTTAGTTGAAGAAGTCATATTTTCAGACCATTTCTTTTTCATAGGAGCTAGTCTTGTCTAACAGATATTCTTCTGCAGCCCTCCAAGATGACTAGTTAGAATTTCTTTAGAAGCTTTGCCCAGGGCTGATTGGCAGGTGGGTGACCTGAGGCCTTCTCTCCCACCTGTCTCTCCCACAAGCAGGTCTGGGCCCGTCTCCTGTGCTTGGAGTAAAGTCTTGTGGGCAGTGTAGGCACCTGGCCCATTTTTCTCTGCAGAGTCCTGGCTGGGGAGTCTGCCCCTACAGGCCTCTGTTGCACCCCGCTAATGTCACTTGCCCCAAGGAAGTGCTGGGCAGAGCATGACGGGGCTGCCAAGTCTCTCCTAAACCCTTAACTCCACAAGAGAAGGGCTCTAGCTTGGAGGGCTCACCTCTGCCTTGGGTCAGCCCAGGGGCACAGGGATGTTCTCCGAATAGCCAGTCCCTGAACGCATCCCCGGGCAGGTGGAGCGTGTGTCGCACCAGCTGCTGCAGCGGCAGTACGAGCTGCACCGGGAGCGCCTGCTGCAGCGCTGTGTCGGGCGCCCGGTGGAGCAGGTCCTGTACCACGGCACGACGGCGACCGCTGTGCCCGACATCTGCGCACACGGCTTCAACCGCAGCTTCTGCGGCCGCAACGGTGAGGCCTGTCCAGACAGGTGGGGGCGGGGGGCTCTGTCCAGCCCGACAGCCCTGACCTTCGCCCGTCCCGCCTCGCAGGCACGCTCTATGGACGGGGTGTTTACTTCGCGAAGCGCGCCTCCTTGTCGGTGCAAGACCGATACTCGCCACCCAACGCTGATGGCCACAAGGCGGTGTTTGTGGCACGGGTGCTGACCGGCGACTATGCGCAGGGCCGCCGCGGTCTGAGGGCGCCCCCGCTGAGGCCCTCCGGCCACGCCCTCCTTCGCTACGACAGCGCGGTGGACAGCCTCGGCCAGCCCAGCATCTTCGTCATCTTTCACGACACTCAGGCGCTGCCCACCCACCTCATCACCTGCGAGAACACGCCCCGGGCTTCCCCAGAAGACTCCCTGGGCCTCTTGGGCCACTCCCCAGCCACCTGACCAAAGAGGCCGCCCTCCGGTGTCCTGCTCCCTAATGTCCTCTCCCCTCACTGCCCACTTCCAACCTGCTCTGCGCAGGTTGGGGTGAGGGGCAAGGCAGTGGTAACGAACCTGGAGGGCCGGGGCGGTCCCTGCCTGGCTAACCCAACCACCAGGGGTCAGCAGAGCCCAAGCCCCTGCAGCCACCGCCCGTCTCCGAGTGCGGCTCTGTTATTTGAATAAACGTAGGTGAAATCAGCTGGGGGGCCTCTGCGGCTCGGAGAGAGACCGCTGTCTGGGCAGTGCAGCCCTCTTCGTGACAGGGGCGGGGGCGTCCGCCAGAGCGCTGGGCTGCGGGGCGGGGCCGCGCGCGCACTCGTGCGGTGCGCCTCCACGTTGTCCTGGTGTCACGTACGCTCACCCCAACGTCTCCTTGCCGACCGGCCCACCCCGTGCGCGCGAGGAGCAGGTTGAGCCCGCAGTGCGGCTCGCGGGGTCTGCGCGGGCCGAGTCACGCCGCGGGCGCCCGGGTCTCCTGGGCATAGCTCCCTCTCTGTCGGCCGGGCCCGCGCAGTGCAGCGCCGCGCTCAGCTGGGGCTGGGCCGGGGCGGGGCTCGGGCTCGCCCCGCCTGCGGCGCCCCTGCGGCTCCTGGGTCGCAGCAGTCTGGCTGCGCCGCGGACCTGAGAGGAGCCGAGCCGCCAGGCACGTAAAAGCGGGGTTGGGACGAAGAGGCGTGCAGTGTGTGGGAGCCGCCGAGTCGGATGGGCACTCCGGCCGCAGGCGACCCGGAACTAGGGTCTGCGCTGCAGGCGACGGCGCCCTCCCTGCGCGACCAAGACTGCGGAACCGATCGGGCGGTGCCCCGGGTGTGGGCAGGAAAGGTGGTTGGGGAGGCGCGGCTGGCCGCGGCTCTGCCGACGGAGGAGCTGGGGTGGGGGCGGGACGGCTGGCCCCCTGCTTGGTGCCCGTTGTAGTCTCCTCAGCTTTCGGCCTGAGGGCGGAGGCACAGAGCCCACATTGTCCCCCCCACACCAGCCCACCCCCACCAAGACAGAGCCCCATTCACCTCCCACACGCCAGTGCTGGTGGGGACGGGGAGCTGAGGAGTGTGCACCCGTGGGTTTGCGCGCGCTCTGGCTGCGCCTGCCCTGCCGGAGCACACTGGGCGCAGGGTGGGCTGCCGGAGCGGGGCCCAGGCTCCCTCCTGGCCTTGCCGCAGCCGAGCTCCTGCGGCCCACGCCGTTGCGGTTTCAGCTATTTATAGGCTGTCACTGCGGAGACTGCGGTGGGGCAGCGCGGGGCTGAGGTGCGGGGAGGGGTTGTTAATGGGGAGTTCTAGAGACCAAGACAGCTTGGGGGTAGAAGGTCAGTGTCGGGGTTTGGGGCTGGGGTCCTTCCCTTATGTCTTAGGGAGGGGAGGGGCGATGGTCAGCATTTGTTGATGGCCTCTCTTGCCTACTGATTTGAGGATTAGAGAGGGAGCCCAGATTTGGGACGGAGGGAGGGGAAGCTAGTGTCTGGATGAAGGTAATCACCCCCCTCCCATTGACAGGGTGGAGAGTGGAGTCAGTGTCTGGTAATGGGGTGAGCCCCTGGTGGCAGGGTGCAAGGTTTAGGTGACAAAGAGTGGCAAGGGCAGGCACTATATTGGTGATAGACGAGAGAGGTTGGGTCTGTGTTTGGGGAGGTGTCATCGTGTGGGTATCTGAGGGATGTGCTGGAGGAGAGGGTTGTCAGCATCTGGGCTGAGAGCCTAGGATCCATATGTAAATGAGGGAGGGTGTAGGACACTGTGGGTGTCAGTGTCCAGGTGACAGGGTGGATGAGATAGGGTCAGTGTCTAGGTGAGGAAGGGGGTGGGTCAGTGTACAGAGGGCCCTCACTGGACAGAGTTGTGACCCTTCCTGCTCCTCCTCTAGGAGGCATGTCAGGTGAGAACTCCGAGGTGCAAGCAGTGGCTGAAGATGTATCTAATGGCAGCAGTGGCTCGCCCAGCCCCGGGGACACCCTGCCCTGGAACCTCGGGAAAACACAGCGGAGCCGTCGAAGCGGGGGTGGCTCCGGGAGCAACGGGAGCGTCCTGGACCCTGCTGAGCGGGCTGTTATTCGCATCGCAGGTAACATGAAAGGGTCTAGTCTGCCCAACTCTTCAAGCACACCGTGTTGTTTTGGGCACCTGCAGTGTGCTGCAGGCAGGTGAGAAGCCTGCAGGATCTGCGAGGCAAGCAGCTCAGTGCCACCTGCTGGTCACCCCGGGAAGCTTCAGCGGTCTGAGGTTGCGTTCCTTGAGGCAGCAGACATCACTGGCTTCTTGACAAGGGCTCAGCGCCCAGTTGCCAAGATAACTTTCTTGGGCTTCCGCCTAACAGACCCCTAATCTTGGCTGCCACCAAAGGGGGAAGATGTGACTGTATAGGAGCGAGACAGGATTGGGGTCCCTGGTTGTCCAGAGCCCCAGCCTCTCCCTGAGCCAGGGTTTGGTTTTGCCCTCCATTAGCTGCCAGAGTGGGGAGGAGGGTTGGGAGGGCCTGGTGAGAGGCCCTGGGGGAGGGGTAGGCTGCTGGAGCGTGGCCCTCCTTTGTAGGAGCTGGTGACCTAGGCTATGGCCTCAGGGCAAGATGTACCAATAAGGGGAGGAACCAGTGGAGGGTCCCTAGGCTCAGGTGCTAGAATATTTGCTAGTACCCTTAGAGAATGAGGCGAGCCCTGCAGGGAACTGGGAGGGTGGACTTGTCAGGAGAGGGCTGGGAAAGCAGCTGCTGAGCTTGAGGAACTCTGTTGGTGGGAATACAGGGCTTGCAGAAATGGAGAGCTGCAGAAAAGAGTGTAGGGGAACAGAGCTGCTGCCCCGCACCCAGTGTGGTAGTGTGAGCCCTTCTGGGCTCATGTCACCTACCAATTTTAAGGAATGAGGTCATCTTTTTCCTTTTGAAAGGGAATCATGATCATGAATGTCCTTTGTCACCCCGATCTTCTTCAGCATCACCTTTAAAGATGTGGGGGGCAGCGCGGGGTGCTGTGATCTTTGTAGGATCAGTTCCTAGAAGTGGGACTCCTGGTCACAGGGCCTGCAGCATTTAAGGTTAGAGGGGTATTGCCAGGGTGTTCCCAAAAGGAGGGCATTTGTCCTCACTGGGACAAGGGGTTTTGCCAATCTAATGGGTGGGAAATAATTCTTTTGTTGTTTTTCATTTCATTTTATTTATTCTTTTTTTTTTTCTTGGCGACAGAGTCTCACTTTGTCACCCTTGGTGTGAGTGCGGTGGCATTATAGCTCCCAGCAACCTCAAACTCTTGGGCTCAAGTGATTCTCTTGCCTCAGCTTCCCAAATAGCTGGGACTACAGGTGCCCACTACAACGCCCAACTATTTTTTAAGAGAGATAGGTCTCCCTTTGGCTCAGGCAATACACCCATCTTAGCCTCCCAAGGATTACAGCTGTGAGCCACCGTGCCTGGCCTCGTTTTTCATTATTTTAAAAGTTTTTTCAGAATTGGTTGAAAGTTAGGTGGACATCATGAGGTTTCATTCCTTCATATATTTTTTAAAGAGATGGGGTCTCATTATATTACCAAGGCTGGACTCCTGGGCTCACGCTGTCCTCCCACCTTTATCTCTTGGTGGCTAGGACAGGCAGCCATTGATGCCCAGCTAATTTTTTCTTTTTTGTCACCAAGCTTTTTTTTCCTTGTGTAAATGGAGTGTTCCAGCCTTCTAATGAGTAGTTTCTTTCGTTGTGTTTTAAGTGCTGTTGATGTACTGAAGATGTTGGCAGTGGGAGAATTCCAGCCCAGGAGAAGGAGCTAGGGAGGGAGGAGGACAAGGCTGCGCCCGGGGCGCTGCCTCGGCAGGGAGCCGCCTGGGGCGGGGACCTGAGGGGTTCGTGCCGTCGCGGGCCGCTACTGGGTCTGGAGCGGGAAGGAATGTGCGCCCGCTGGGACGCTTGTGGGACCGAGTCTCGGAGCCCTGGGGCCAGCCCTGGTCTGGTGGACGCAGGGAGGCGCTGGCCGCAGCTCCCCTGGGCCCCGCCCCGCCCGTGGGGCATCCTGGGTGCGGGGGCGGGGCGGGAGCGGCCTCTTTAAGCGGCGTGCGCGGCCGCAGGGACAGAGAGGCCGCGGGGGTGGAAGCTCCTCACGCGCCACCGAGCCCCGCGCCTGTCGGCATGGCCGCCCTGCTGCCGCCCGGCCCGCCGCCCGACGAACTGGACTTCATCCAGGCCTACGAGGAGGTGCGGGAGAAGTACAAAGGTACGCCGCCTCCACGGCCCGGGCGCCCTGCCATCTGGGCCAGCCTGACAGCCGGGCTGCTGACCACCTTGCCCATGGGGACCCTCGGAACCGCGGCCTAGCCAGAGCCCGGCCACTCTGCCGGGCTCACCAGCCTTGTTCGTCCCCCATTGCTGGCACCCAGGGAAGGGACCGGTGCCCTCGGCTGAGCGCCGTCCATGCCCTTAATAGGACATCCTGAGGCATGTCTGAGTGGGTGGGGTGGGACTCCGCGTGGGTGGGTGCCCGCAGAGATTGTCAGGGTCCAGTGTGCAGAGCCAGCAGACACGTGGGGCAAGGCTGAGCCATCAGCTGCCCTTCCTCTGGGGTGCCTCCCCATGGGCAAGGGTGGCTGGGCCTGCCTGGCAATGGGTTGCATAGTTCTTGCCTCTCCTCACCTCCCCAAACTGGCTTGGGCCTGAGCTGCCACTCTTCTTTGGCAAGAACCCCTGGGACACCCCTTCTCTGTCCCCTGGGGGGCACCTGCGTGCTGGGTAAGTCAGAGCAGCCCCTTTGTCCTCTCTAGAGGAACATCAGAATGGCCTGCCCACCCACTCTGTGGCTTCAGCAGACCCCCTTGTCCTGCTCCTTGCCTGCCTGGAGCCCCTGGACCACTCAGGCCCTCACAGCTGTCAGCCACTCTTGCAGCCCAGCTGCCTGGCTTGGGTTTGTATTGTGGGGCTCAGAGCAGGCAGGGACACAATCCTGGTTCCCAGCCCACAGATGTTTAGAGTCCTGGGAGTGAGCTTCTTGGGGAGGGTCGGGGTGAGGGCCCTGGGCAGCAGCTGACCACAGCAGGTTCCAGCTTCCTGCAGCCGGTTTTGCTGGCTCTGCCCCCAAGGGCAGCTCAGGGAGAGAGGTCTTCCTGGGGCTCTGCCCAGAGCCCTGTGGCGCTGCTCTCCACTGTGACTGCACCCAGCTAGACAGGGTAGGTTTCACAGTGCCTGGGGCTCGTCTCTTCCCTGTGTACCCCATGGCCATCTTTCCTGGGCAGGGCAGATGTGCTGCTATGGTCCTCTTTGCCAGTGTGGTCCTGTTTTCCTGTGGGATCAGGTCTCCCAAACCAGGGGAGATGCACTTGTGAGAGTGGGCTCCTGAGCCTGACCACTGCACCCTGGGGATGCCAGGAGGCATGCCTTAGAGGGCCCACCTGGACAGGTATAGGTGTAAGCAGCCGCCTACCTGGACCACAGCCTTCCTGGAAAATCCCAGGGTAGGACTGTTTATGAACTGGCCACTTGGTTTAAAGTGGGGATACCTGTGTAGACTAGTGTTTCCTTCTGGAACCTTCCTTGATCTAATCAGGTCTCTGGACTGTGTGCTGACACAGCCTGTCCTGGTCGTATGCTGAAGCAGTCCTGGCCCAAGGGGCTGTGTTTCTTCCTCTTATGGGGCAGGACCTACTTCCAATTTATCCAAGAAGGTCCTGATAGATCCCTAGAGGTAACTGGGTCCCATCTTTGTACCCTTCCAGCTAGGCCAGCTCACCTGGAGGCCAGGGTTGGTACCAGGTACTCAGGGCTATTTTGGCCCATGTCTGCCTCATGCAGTTAGTGATGGGGCTGACAAGGGGGGGGGGGAGGGAACTCTTGCCTAGATCCTGTGTGTGAGGGTTGGGGTGCTTGGCCCAAGGGGAGATTGTCACATGGTGGTGCAGCTGCTTGCATTGTGTGGCATTGACCTCAGAGTCTCTAAGGAAAGCAGGTGCCGGGATCCTTATAGGATATACCAGGTACCTGGGCACCTCAGCTCCTGGCTTAAGACATGGAGGCAGGGGAGGGGCTGGGCTGGTGCCTGTGGCTGGGAGTGGACTGAAGCCACTCTTTAAGCGGCATGTGCAGCTGCAGGTCTCATAGACCGAAGCAGAGGAGTGGCCTCGGGGAGGCCAGAGGTAGCCCCATGTGTCCCACTTGTCCAGGCCTGGCCTCTATAAGCCTTTTGGCCCTGCCTTAGGGCTGGAGCCTGTCCACCCTGTCTTTGGGGTAAAGGTGCTGTGGGAGGGTGTTCTCACAGAGGGAAGTGGGGAAGACATGGCACCTGCTGTTAGCCAGCCAGTACCTGAGAGGTGGTACCCGAGTCCCCTCCATTGTGCGCAGCTGGAAAAGGGGTTCGGGAGTGCCACCCATTCTGGGTCCACCTCAGCACTGGCCTGCTCTGAGGAGGGAAAGGAGACCTAGACCTGCTACCAGGGACCCCTGCCCAGGTGAGGACAGCTCTGGCTTCTGCTTCCTGGCTTCCTCCCTGCTCTGGCACTTGCCTCCAGCCCCGCCCTTCCTCAGGGCAGGGAGATGTCACCTCCCTGTCTGACCCTCATTCTAGTGACCTTCACCCCCTACATCTCAGGCCCTACCCTGGACACGTCATTTCATTCCCTGGCTCTCCCCTGGAAATCCCCAGTCTTCCCTGTGCAGCTGGTCAGTTGTGCTTTTCTCAGAACATTTTCAACTTTCTGTCTGGCCAAGCCCCTCAGCTCTCCACATTCTTCTTGTCTTCTCTCCAGGGCTGATTCCTCAGGGACTGAGGCTGCTGGGGCTATGGTGGGAGAGCTGTGGGTGCCTCATGGGAGTGGTATCCCATGCCTGTGGCTATGGGCAGGTGTCTTGTAGCCAGCCAGGTAGTGGCAATGGGATCCTAACCCCTGGATCCTGGCCTGTGACAGCTCACAGAGACTGAGCCACCCTGCTATGTCACGGGGGCCCGGAGAGGCCTGTGGTCTGGTGTGGGAGGGCAGGGAGATGATGTAGGTGATGGGAGGGGAGGGTTTTGTGAAGATGGAGCATCCTGGACCCTAGGCAGTGCTGCACACACAGGGAAAGGGCCTGTCCTTGGAGTCAGGGCACAAGGAGTGGGCAGTATGTCAGCCAGGGGTGGGGGAAGCCAGGAGTAGAGACTTTCAGGTTGTCTTGTTAGGGATGGGACGAGGGTGGAAGAAGAGTCAGCATGCTGGGGATGCTTGGGGATGCCGACCATGCTTATGAAATGGTCCTAGCAGGGCTAGTGAGTATGGGAGGGGAGAGCAGGGGTGAGTACTGTTGGTGGGTGGGTAGAGTCAGTCCCTATAAGATGCACCCACTTGGGAGATCTCCTGTCTGGGAAAAAAGTGGGGCTGTAGGGCACAGGAAGAGCATCAGCGTGTCCATCGGGCATGTGCCACATGTGTGGTCTGTGCTTTCTTCAAGACCGTCAGAGGCCCTGGGACTTCCTAGTGCCATTGTGCCTGGACCTCTCCTCCTGTGTCCCTACTCTCTCCCATCCTGGCCTCCGAGCTTGGTTTACCTCTGTCTTTGGCATTGGCCCCAGGCCCTTGGCCAGCATTTGTAGGACATTTGCATGGGTGAGTGGGTTAGGGTGTGGGGCATCATCTGCAGTGATTGGAGCTCAGCTGGCAGAAGCAGAGGCTAGCGGTTATTCAGGGATATCAGGAGTTTTTTGGTCTGTATTTACTGTCAAATACAAAATATGCTAAAAAAAGAAAGAGAGAAAGAAAATCAAGTACTGTAGAAATACGTGAAAAATGGTGAGTCTCATCTCTGGGAGAGAAAAACAGGCCACAGAGATGTGGCCTGCCCCTTACAGTGAGCTCTGAGGGTGATTTCCCTGCAGCCACTGGCTCTCTGTGTCAGCAGATTAGGTTGGTCTCATGCTGAGCATCACTGCTTTTGCTACCAGCTGGATTGAGATGTAATTCACACACCATTCAATTCCCCCATTTAAAGTGTACAATTCAGTGGTTTTTGGTATATTCAGCGTTGTGTAGCCATCATCACTATCAATTCCAGAACATTTTTGTCACCCAGTCCCTGCCTCTATTGGCTATTTCATATGCGGAATCATACAATTTGTGTCTGGCTTCTGTGACTTACCATAATGCTTTCAGGGTTCCTGGTGTTGTAGTATAGCATGTATCCGTACCCCCTCTTGTGGTGTAGCTGCACCCACTTTTGCTTATATATTTGTTAGTTGATGGATATTTGGATTGTTTCCACCATTTGGCTGTTAAGAATGATGCTACTGTGAACATTTGCATACAGGTTTTTGTGTGGATGTGTTTTTTAATTTCTCTAGGGTGAAATTTCTGAATCATGTGCTAATTCTATATTTAACCATTTGAAGAACTGCCAGGTTAGGCTGGGCGCATGCCTATAATCCTAGCACTCTGGAAGGCCGAGGTGAGTGGATTGCCTCAGCTTCACAGGGTTGAGACCAGCTTGACCAAGAGTAAGACCCCTGTCTCTAAAAAGTAACTAGGTGCTATGGTGGGTGCCTGTAGTCCCAGCTACTTGGGAGGCTGAGGCAACAGGATCACTTGAACCCGAGAGTTTGAGGTTGCTGTGAACTGTGATGCTATGGCACTCTACCAAGGACATCAAAGTGAGACTCTGTCTCAAAAAAAAAAAAACCTGCCAGGTTGTTTTTCTAAGTAGCTGCATTGTTATACATTCCCAACAGTAGCGTGTGATGTTTCCAATTTCTTCACATCCTTACCCACACTTGTTACTGACATTTGACTATAGACACCCATTCCTAGTGGGTGTGAAGTAGTATCTCATTGTGATTTTGATTTGCTCTTTCTGATAGCTAATGATGTTGAGCACATTTTCATGTGCTCAACACTTATATTGGTCACTTATATATCTTCTTTTGAAAAATGTCTAATCCAAATCCTTCGTTCATTTTAAAATTGGGCATGTGTATTGTTATTATTAAGTTGTAAGTGTTCTTTATGTATAAATCCCTTATCAGATATATGATTTCCAAAATTTTCTCTGATTCTGTGGATTGCCTTTGATTGTAACCTTTGAAGCACGTGTGTTTTAATTATTATGAGTCCAGTTTATCTTTGTTTACTCAGTCCTTTAAAGAGACATTCATCATTAGAAAAGATTGTTTCTTAATTGTTCTGCAGTACAGAGGAGCCCAGCAGATACAAGACAGACATTCTCCTGTTGCTTGCCATCTGATTGATGAAAAATTCTAATTTGTTTTAATCTGCATTCTTTGATTATAAAGGTGAGCATCATTTCATAGTTATTGACCCATTTGTATTTTTTGAGTTGCTTGTTCAAAAGCATTGCTCATGGGGGTGGAGGGGATAATGGCTCATGCCTATAATCCCAGCACTCTGGGAGGCCATGGCGGGTGGATTGCCCAAGCTAGGAGACCAGCCTGAGCAAGAGTAAGACCTTGTTTCTAAAAATAGCCCGGAGTTGTGGTGGATGCCTGTAGTCCCAGTGACTTGGGAGGCTGAGGCAAGAGGATCACTTGAGCCCAAGAGTTTGAGGTGGTTGTGAGCTATGACACCACAGCGCTCTACCCAAGTGACAGAGTGAGACTCTGTTTCAAAAAAAAAAAAAAATGTTGCTCATTTGTCTGTTTTCTTTCTTTTTTATTTATGAGCGCTCTTTATGCATTATGAATATTGACTTTCTTATATGATTTTTCACATGTTTCTCTCAGTTTGTTACTTTTTAAGTAAACTTAAAACTTTCTCTCTTTTTCTCTCCTATGGGTACACACGTGATCTTCTAACCTCAGCCTCCTGAATAGCTGGGACCACAGGCATGTGCCACTATATCTGGCTTTAAGTAAACTTCTTATTGAAGTATAACATTTCTATAGAAGGGCAGTGTCTGTGACTCAGTGAGTAGGGCACTGGCCCCATGTACCAAGAGTGGTGGGTTCAAACCCAGCCCCGGCCAAACTGCAACAAAAAAGTAGCTGGGCGTTGTGGTGGGCGCCTGTAGTCCCAGCTACTCTGGGGGCTGAGGCAAGAGAATCACTTAAGCCCAAGAGCTGGAGGTTTCTGTGAGCTGTGACACTACGACACTCTACCAAGAGTGACAAAGTGAGACTCTGTCTCTTAAAAAAAAAAAAAACAAAACCTCAAACAAACAAAAAAAGTTTCTACAGAAAAGTGTACAAATTATACATATGAACCATTCTTATCCAGGGGTTCTGCATCTGTGGTTCAACCAACCATGGGTTGGGTTCCACCAACTGCAAAAAAAAAATATTTGGGGAAAAAACCCAATAAGAAATAATACAAAAAAATTGGGCAGTGCCTGTGGCTCAGTAAGCAGGGTGCCGGCCCCATATACCAAGGATGGAAAATTCGAACCTGGCCCCAGCCAAACTGCAACAAAAAATAGCCGGGCTTTGTGGCAGGCTCCTATAGTTTCAGCTACTCTGGAGGCTGAGGCAAGAGAATCGCCTGAGCCCAAGAGCTGGAGGTTGCTGTGAGCTGTGATGCCACAGTACTCTACCGAGAGTAACATAGTGAGACTCTGTCTCTAAAAAAAAAAAGAAAGAAATAATACAAAAACCAATATAGTATAATAACTTTATATTGTATTAGGTATTATAGCAATCTAGAGATGATTTGAAGTATATGGGAAAATATGTGTAGGTTATATGCATATACTAAGCCGTTTTATATCAGGGACTTCAGCATCCTTAGATTTTGAGTATCCTCGGAGATCCTGGAACCCACCCCCAGCTGATACCGAAGCATATTGCTTAAGTTTCGAAGTTGCATTGTGGTCAGTACCCAGGTCATGGGACAGAGCTTTATTTTTTTCTTTTTTTGCAGTTTTGGCTGGGGCGGGGTTTGAACCCGCCACCTCCAGTATATGGGGCCAGCGCCCTTCTCCTTTGAGCCACAACTGCCACCCATGCGACAGAGCTTTTTAACTCTTTAAAAGCTCCCTGTGTTCTCAGTTGCCCCTGTCCTGACATTTCACACCATGGATTAGTTTTGGTTTAATTCTGTCTGTATTCTCTTTAGCCAAACCAGCTTCTAAAATTCATCAGTCTTTTATTTTATGCTGTGCTTAAGATGGCCTCTTTAAATAAAAACATCTGCTGGGAATTTCTTCTAGTATTGGTACATTTTAAAAAATATCTTTTTCTGGGCAGCGCCTGTGGCTCAGTGGATAGGGCCCCAGCCCCATGTACTGACCCCATGTACCGTTCAAACCCGGCCCCGGCCAAACTGCAATAAAAAGCCGGGTGTTGTGGCAGGCGCCTGTAGTCCCAGCTACTCGGGAGGCTGAGGCAGGAGAATCGCCTAAGCCCAGGAGTTGGAGGTTGCTGTGAGCTGTGACGCCACAGCACTCTACTGAGGGCAATATAGTAAGACTCTGTCTCTGCAAAAATAAATAAATAAATAAATAAAAACTTTAATCTGTGCGGTATTTTTTTTTGAGACAGGGTCTTACTGTTGCCCTGGATAGGATGCCCTGGTGTCACCGCTCACAGCAACTTCAAACACTTTAGCTTGGACAGTCTTTTTCCCTCAGCCTCCCAAGTAGCTGGGACTACAGGCATCACAACTCCTGGCTAGTTTTTCAATTTTTAGTACAGACAGGGTCTCGCTCTTACTTAGGCTGATCTCAAACTCCGAAACTCCAACAATCCACGTACCTTAGCCTCCCAGAGTTCTGGGATTACAGGTGTGAGCCACTGCTCCTGGCCTATGTGGAATCTGTTTAGGGCAGAGGTGTGCAGGAGACTGGGCATCGTGCTTTCAGGGTCCGGATGTGTTTGTGGACAATGAGAATTTTAAAGATCTGACCCCTCCAAGGTCAGGGTCCATGTTCTGCTGCACCTCTGTGGCCCTGAGCCACGTCTTGCACTGTCATGTGGCAGATGTGGCTTGAAACAAGTGGAAGGATGGTGAGGACAGATAAGACTCCAAGACTCTGCAGGAATCCTGGCCTGGTGCCCCCAGAGGACCTGCTGAGGAGGGAGCCTGGTGGTGGCAGTGGAGATGGAGGGCAGTGGTGTGGGCATGGCATGTTTGCAACAGGGGAGGCAGAATCAAAGAGTTTAGCTTTGGGCATATAGGCAGTCCCTGAACGTCTGACTTACATACCACTCGCACTTACGGAAGGAGGTTAGTATAGGTAATAGGTAGATGTACCTATTCCAACTTAGCATACAATTTCAACCTAAGAACAAGCCTGCAGAACCTATTTAATTTGTAACCTGGGGGACTCCCTGGATAAAATTGGAGATGGCTGTGAGATAAGAATACACATGCAAGGTGGCTCAGTGGTTGGCAAGTTTGAACCCAGCCCCGGCCAAACTGCAACAAAAAGCCAGGTGTTGTGCCGGGTGCCTGTAGTCCTAGCTACTTGGGAAGCTGAGGCAGGAGAATCGCCTAAGCCCAAAGGTTGGAGGTTGCTGTGAGCTGAGCTGTGACGCCACAGCACTCTACCGAGGGCAATAAAATGAGACTCTGTCTCTAAAGAAATAAATAAGTAATGCGCATGCAAATGCCAAGATGCCAGAACGTGCCAGACTACTCTAGGGAGGCCAGGCTGGGACAGTGGCTTAGGCCACCACGGGAGAAGGCCTTGGGCCTGAGCTCTGAGCCAGGGTCCCTCCAGAGTCTGGAGGCTGGTGAGATGAGGCTGTGAGGAAGCAGAGCAGTGGCTGAGGCAAGGCAGGGTCCTGGCAGTACAGAGGCAGGGGCATGATGAAGCAGGGAAGGGCCACCTGGGACGGGGTCTTGAGAGCAGAGTGAGGGCTGAACGGGACCAGGTGATGAGGCATATTGGTGAAACAGCTTGGGATATGGTCAGATTGGAGGTGCTCAGGAGGCCATGCTGGTGTCAGGCTGTGGTGGGTCAAGCAGCCTGGGAGGGAGGATGTTCCCAGGATGGAGTGGTGACACAGAGGCCATGCCATCTGAGGGCACAGCCTTGGCAGAACCACTGGCCCAAGGTCCCTGGGGCAAGGGCTCGGTGGAGTAGTGGTGATCTCCTCATTTACCCAGCCACACCCATCAGGGACCAGTAGTGATTTAATCCTTGCCAGTGAGGGCCCAGTGATTCAGAGGAGATAGGCAATGTTCCCAAAATTGGGCTGTCAAACTCTAGCAGGATGGGATGATGCGGGCAATGGTGCCCTGTGGCCCAAAGGGAGCTGGCAGCAGAGGGTATGGAGCCAGGCACCTTGAGAATTAAGGAAGCTGGAGTGGGATGATACTAGTCGGGGTCATGTGCCCAGATCTGCCATGGTGGGAGGCCAGGGACCCCCAGTGGGCAGGGAGATGCAGGGCCTAGTGAGGGGCTTGGGCCAGGTCATCGGTAGTTGTGGTGGCCTGGAGCAATGGTGGACTAGGCAGAAGGGGAATCAGGAGCCCCTCTCAGATGACAGAGGGAAGGTATTCGCTCAGAAGACAATAATGAGCCCTGTACGATTTGGGCCCCGGGTGGCACCTGTGGCTCAGTGAGTAGGGTGCTGGCCCCATATTTTGAGGGTGGCGGATAGTCCCAGCTACTCAGGAAGCTGAGGCAAGAGAATCACCTAAGCCCAAGAGCTGAAGGTTGCTGTGAGCTGTGATGCCATGGCATTCTACCGAGGGTGACAAAAGTGAGACTCTGTTTCTAAAAAAAAAAAAAAGAAAACGCATCTTTTTTTCTTCTTCTTCTTTTTTTTTTTTTTGAGACAGAGTCTCAAGCTGTTGCCCTTGGTAGAGTGCTGTGCCATCACAGCACATAGCAACCTCAACCTCTTGGGCTTAAGCAAGTCTCTTGCCTCAAGTAGCTGGGACCACAGGCACCTGCCACAACACCCGGCTATTTTTTGGTTGCACTTGTCACTGTTTTAGCAGGCCTGGCCCAGGTTTGAACCTGCCAGCCTCGGTGTATGTAGTAGGCACCCTACTTGCTGAGCTATGGGTGCCGCCTTTCCTTCTTTCTTATTAAATGAATGGCTACATGGCAAGCTAATAGAACAGGCACAGGATAAGCCTTAAGAGAAAACTGAGGTTCACTTTTTAAGAGACATGGTCTTACTCTGTCACTCAGGCTAAAGTAACTCTGGTCTCTAGTGATCCTCCTACTTCAGCCTGCTGAGTAGCTGGGACTGCAGGTACACACAACCACACCTGGCTAATTTTTACAATTTTTTTTGTAGAGACAGGATCTTGCTATGTTGCCAAGGCTGGTCTTAAGCTCTTGGGGCTCAAGCCATCCTCCCACCTTGGCCTCCCAAAGTGTTGAGATTATGGACATGAGCCACTGCACTGGCCAAACTTTGCTTTATTATTAACACCAGAGCTCATAGATATTGACAGAATACAAATAGCCCCAAAGAACATCCTGTCTCAGGTTCCTGCAGCTCCCATAACAAAGTCCCACAAACTGTGTGGCCTGGAATACCAGAAAACTTGTGTGTTCTCTCACAGTTCTGGAGGCCAGATGCCCACAGTCCAGGTGTTGACAAGACCACACTCCCTCAGATGCCCTCCGGGGCAGTTGCCTTCCTCGCCTCCCTAGTTTCTGGTGGCCGCTTGTGTACCTTGTCTTGTGCTGCATTGTTGCAATATCTGCATCTCCATCTTCACATGACCTTGCCCTGGTGGCTTACCTTCTACCTTGTATAAAGACACTTGTCATAGGTTTTAGGGCCCCATCTGAGTAATCTAGGATGATCTCATTTCGAGATATTTGTCTTAACATTTGCAAAGACCCTTTTCTTCAAATAAGGTAACATTTGTAGGTTCCAGAGGTTTGGATGTAGACATACCTTTTTGGGGCCACCATTCAACCCACTATAGTCCTCCATCTGTCCCTACAAAATTCATGTCTGTCACATGTCCAAGTACATTTACACTCTCCTGATATTCCCCAAAGTCTCAACTTATTACAGCATCTATTTTAAGTCTGAAATTTAGTGAGGGAACTGCTCAGAAGTGAGTTCTTTCTAACCAGGTCCCCAAAGTTTCAAATCTCATCATCTAAATTGTCTAAATCAGGTACGGGTGACACTCTGGGCAGGTTCAGACTGGGGCAAATTTCTCCATCTTTGTAACCGGGAAACTAAAAAGCATGTCACATACTTCCAGATCACGATGTTGGGCATAGACTAGATATTCCCATTCCAAAAGGGAAAAATGAGAAAGAATAAAGGGATCACCAGTCCTAAGCATGCTTGAAATCCAGCAGGGCAAATTCCACGGGTTTCCAGGCCTGGGTGCTCTTCTATGGCTCAGTGTCCTGTTCCCTGCATCTGCACTTCGCTGGCCTCACCTCTGTGCCCAGCACAGCTCCTCCCACTGGGCCTGAGCTCTGCTCCTGAAGTCACTCTCCCTTCTTACTGGAAGGGTAGTATGTTTGCAGCTGGCTGGTTCTGTCACCCTGTTTCCAACCTGCAGCATTGCAGAACTGCTACACCATCTTTCATTTCATCCTGCTTCTGTCCTCTTCATACAAGCTGATGGTGTTTCTGCTGATACAACATTTTCATAAAACTTGTGGGTCTCCCTAGTAAGTCACAGGGAGCCAGGCCATTAGGCAGGTGGATTCACCACTGATCTTTCCTGGATAATCTCATCTCTAGTCCCAGCTCTGCTGAGGTGGTCGAATGGCCCCATGAATCACACACCTGATGGGTTTGGTGAAAGGCTATGCAGTCACACCTGTACCTCTCTTTCCAAAGTGCTTTCCTCACAGTGACTCTTCCAACATCATCATCTTTTGCAGTCTGAATAGGCTGCAAATCACTAGTGCTGGTTGCTTTTTTTTTTTTTTTTAGAACAGTTTTACTGTATTGCCCTCAGTAGAGTGCTGTGGCATCACAACTCACAACAACCTCCAACTCTTGGGCTTAAGCGATTCGCTTGCCTCAGCCTTCCAAGTAGCTGGGACTACAGTTGCCCGCGACAACGCCCGGCTATTTTTGTTGTTGTTGCAGTTGTCGTTGATTTTAGTTGGCCAGGCCAGGTTCGAACCTGCCAGCCTCAGTGTATGTGGCCGGTGCCCTACCCACTGAGCTATGGGCGCCGCCCATGCTGGTTGCTTTTTTCTTAACAGTCCCTTCCTCAGTTTCCCTCTTTCTTTTTGCACTTCATCATAAGCAGCAAGAAGCAGCTGAGTTGCACCTCCCACACTTGGCTTACAAATCTCTTCAGCTCAAGATCCAAGTCCATAGCTCATAAGTTCTACTTTGTAACCAACTGAGAACACAGTTCAGCCAAATCTTTCCTGCTGACAAGGCTCACCTTCACTTACTCTCCAAGGGAATGTGTGTGTTCTTCATTTCTTCCCAAGGCCTCCCAGCAGCTTGTCTGACTAACCAACAGTATGGTCAGGTGATCTAGATTTTTCTATCATGTGCCTCAAGATTCCCCATCTCTGTTCTACACCCAATTCTAAGAACTCTGTACACCCAATTGTAGAACTCTGTTCTACACCCACTGCCACATTTTAATTAGCACAGTAGCACCCTATTCCTGGTTACAACATCTGTATTAATATTCTGTGGTCACTATAACAAATTATCATAAACAGTGTGGCCTAAAACACCCAAATTTATTCTCTCACGGTTCTGGAGGCCAGAAGTCCAAAACCTAGATGGTCAGCAGGCCTGTCCTTGCTCTGAAGGCCTTTGGGAAGAGCCTGCTTTTCCTCTCCCGGTTCTGCCATGCTGCACCACGCTATTTTTTTTTATTTTTGTTTTTTTGTGGGGATATAACCTTTATTGAGCTTATCCACCAGGGTGGAAGTAATGTCTGTGCAAAACAGATATTTGTTAGTATAACTTCTACATCACAATTAAAATCCAAACAGTTTTTTTGGCTTGGCGCCTGTGGCTCAAGTGGCTAAGGCTCCTGCCACATATACCTGAGCTGGTGGGTTCGAATCCAGCCTGGGCCCGCCAAACAATAATGATGGCTGCAACCAAAAAATAGCCAGGTGTTGTGGCAGGCACCTGTAGTACCAGCTACTTGTGGGGTGGAGGCAGGAGACTTGCTTGAGGCCAGGAGTTGGAGGCTGCTATGAGCTGTGAAGCCATAGTATTCTACCCAGAGCGACAGCTTTAAACTCTGTCTAAAAAAAAAAAAAAAAAAAAAAAAAATCCAAACCGTTTTTGAAAAACAGTCAACTCAGTCAAAACCCACTACTTCAGAATCAATAGCTTCTTTGAAGCCACAGTAACATTTAAATATGGTTAAGACTCGAATGCTGAAAATTGGTTGATTGGAAAGCTAATTAAGCCTCTCCAGCTCAAATAGAATTACAAAAAAGGCAAAATTGTGCTTTTCACAGAGATATAGTCCACTGGAATCACCAGCACTGTGAGAGGGTTTAGAGTTTGGAGCTGTTTGAGTATTCAGAGTCTTGAGGTAATATGGAATCCAGGCATCTTTTAGACAATCTTCTGTTGCCCTTTCTTTAGAGGTTTGCGGATGTGTGGAATGGCAGCACCACTCGCAACTGAAGCCTTGATGTGAGAGAGTCCAATTCCTTATCTCCACGAATAGCAAATTGCAAATGAGGAGGCATGAGGGCACTTTACCCTTAAGTCTTTTGATGCACTTCTTGCCAGTTCGGGTGCCTCTGTGGGGAGTGTTCCAGGGTGGCAGTGCTGTACACAGCCACAGTCACACCCAGAAGTCCATGACTGGTCGTCCTGGATTTCAGGTGTCAATGAATATGGCCCATCCAGAACTGCAAGCCCAGAGGGGGAAACCACCTTTCTCTTGGCCTTTCCAGAGTCCTCCCAGCCTTACTGCTAGCCTTACTGCCAACTTCGAATTCAGCTGAAGCTCAGACAAGCGAAGCAGAGAAAGGGCTCCTTAGACACACAGTGAGATCCCACTTGGTAGCACTGAGATTCCAACTGCCCATCTGAATCACCTAATGCCTGCCTCTCCTCCTCTGTGTCTCTCTCTCCTCATCAGTCTCTTCTAGGGACACTTGCTCTTCTATCTAGAGCAGGGGTCCTCAAACTTTTTAAACAGGGGGCCAGTTCACTGTCCCTCAGACCGTTGGAGGGCCGGACTATAGTTTAAAAGAAAAAACTGAACAAATTCCTATGCACATTGCACATATCTTATTTTGAAGTAAAAAAACAAAACGGAACAAATACAATATTTAAAATGAAGAACAACTAAAGTTAAATCAACAAACTTACCAGTATTTCAATGGGAACTATGGGCCTGCTTTTGGCTAATGAGATGGTCAATGTCTCGTTCCATATTTCTCACTGCTAGTCGTAACAAGTGATGCAGGTGTGCATCAGTTAGTCCTGAGACTGAGAGCAGGAGGAGAGAGAGAGAGAAAAGGGTAGTTGGAGAGTGCCGCGCACATTCCACACATGCTCACTGTAGCAGGACAAGCAGCGGTGGCAAAAACACCCAGAGGGCCGGATCAGTGTCCTCGGTGGGCCGCATGTGGCCCGGGGGCTGTAGTTTGAGGACCCCTGATCTAGAATCTACCCAGATAATCCGGGGTGATCGTATCTCAAGATCTTTAACTTAATCATATCTGCAAAGACCCTACTTCCAAATAAGGTCAAATTTACGTGTCCAAGAGACTTGGACATACTGTTTTGCAGGTCACCATTTGACCCCCATTCCAAGTCATCCTGCAGCAGTTGGTTGACATATTGTTTTTTTGTGTGCTTGTGTTCTCATGTCTTATTTGTAATTTCATAATTCAGTGTTATAAAGTATTTTAGACATATGTAATTTCTTTTTACTTAATGATATCATGGACATCTTTCTGTGACATTAACAAAATACTATTTTGTATGGTAACCATATAATTAAATCAATTCCTTCTCATGGAACATTAAGATTTTTTTTTTTGTATTAGAAACTGTTGCAGTGAACAGCTTTGTAGCTGGATCATTTTATGTGTCTATAAAATAGTCTACGACTGTTGTTAAAATAGAATATCTGGGTCAAATAGTTTTCACAATTTAAGTTTTATTAATAGCAAGCTACTGGTTTTCTCTTATCACTTTGGCAAAAATCCAAAATCTGGATTCCTGGGTTCTGCTGATGGAGCTGTGGGAACTAGGCCAGTGACAGTGTCTGTCAGCTCTACACACACAGGATGCGGATGAGCAAAAGACTGGGGCACCATCCTGTGTGCCTCCTGCTGGAGGAGCAGGATGGATGCCTCCCTGTGCTGAGTGAGAGACCCCTGCTGTGTGAGGTCAATGGAGAAGCCAGAAGGGTGCACATGAGATGTGGGGAAGCCAACAATTATGTTTGAATTTGCTTTATTTTTCCATAAAGAAATTGTGGAGGAATAAACAGGACCCACTAATAGTGGTTTCACATTGTGTGTGGGGGTAGGGAAGGTTCAAGTTGGGAGGGAGGGTTTTCACTCTGTACCTTAAGTGTTTGATTCATGTGAATGTTTTCTACTCAAACAAAAATTTAAACATTTCTAAGAGGGTTACTAGGTCTTGCAATTGCTTCTCGGAAAGACAGTGCCCAGGTAGCACCTGTGCAGTGATGCCCCCAGCTGCACAGCATCCAGCAATTAGGTCTGCCAGTTGTGTGAGAAGTTTTAGGCAGTTATTAAGGTGGTTATCGAAGTCAGCTTGCTTCTCCTCATGGAGCTGGGGCTTTCCACGTTCAAGTTCTGACCAATCATTGTTTATCTTACCCTAGAGTATATTGTGTCTAGCATTGCTGATGAAGAGTTTTTCCTGTTGTTCGAGGCAGAGATTGGACAATTATGTTTTTGAACTCACAAAAAGTGCTACATACATTGCTGATTATCCCTTAGGAGTACTTGGAGGTGCTCCTGTTGGCCACCTTTTGACTTTAGTGAAATTCAGCATGTTTGTAGAGCCCTTGAGCCATAGAACCTGGTGAGGTGACCCAGAGAGCACCTGGTTAGAGAGGGCCCAGGGAAGGGTACTGCCCTGGGTGTAGGAAGTGGCTGTTGCTCTTTCGTGAATCGGGGCTTATCCTGGGTTCTGGAGGCATGACCACTGACAGCTCTGGCCCTGGAGAGGAGCTGGCTGAGGAGGTGACAGGGAGGTTGGAATCCTGCAGGGAGTGAAGTACACTTCTAGCGGCAGTACACTTCAAGGCCAGGGCCAGGCCCTTACACATGCGTCTCTCAGGCATCCTGAGCATAGCTCCAGGCGGCCGAAGCAAGGGACTGTGAGATGGGCCGTCCCTGTGCTCCAGTGTCTGGCCTGGTGACCTGGGGTCTCTGTCTCCCAGAAAAGGAGCCAAGGAAGGAGGGGCGGGGCGGTGCCTGGCCGAGAGCATGCGCCCGCTGCAGCCCTGTGCTGCATTGATCAGTCGAAGCCCCGCCCCTTGCCGGCAAGCTCTGCCCTGTACCTCCCGGCTCCTCCCCAGGCTGCGGCGCTGGCCGGGGCAGTGCAGTGCGGGGCTGGACTCCGCGTGGCGGCGGCAACGCCGTTCTCAGCCCCCGGCGCAGACATGGATCCCTCGCGAGCCATCCAGCACGAGATCAGCTCCCTCAAAGGTGCAGTCCGGGACTGGGCCCAAGTTGGGGGACGCAGAGCATGCAGTGTCCTCTGTTTGAGGGCAGCTCCACAGGGTGGTGGCAGGGTCTGCCACCCGGGGGACAACTCTGGGGCGCTGACCTGGAGCCACGGGAGACGCTAGGCTCATCCTCGCCGGGCTCCACTTGGTGCAGGTCCTCCCTGGGCCTGCTGCAGGCCATTGGGCAGCGAGTGTCGGGGGCGGGGCCGGGGCCAGCGGGAGCCCAGACTTCCCGGTGGGACCGGTCACTATGCGGAGGCGCCGGCGGTCTGGCCCCTCGGCAAGTCCACACTGCGGTTCTTTGTCCTGGGGTGGGGGGAGCTGGGGGCTGCCCAAGAGCACTGACTGGTTGCCCTGGAAACCTGAAGGGGGGCTGGGGTGGGAGAAGAGGTGGCCCAGCCCGTGCCCTGGCCCTCTCAGCTACTGCAGGGTGGGGGTAGGGGTTGGGGAGGGAAGGGGCATCCTCCCAGCCTGTGGACCTGGGGAACGTCTGCATTTGGCGCGGGGTGGTGGTGGGGACACTCACAGGGGGCGTGTGCCACAGGGGTGTGTGTGTCAGAGCTGGCGGGCTGAGCTGGGAACATTCTGCTCCGCTCCTCCCCCTCTTGACTGCAGATGCATTGCTGTGGGCGGGGTGCCTCCAAGCCCAACCCCTTTTGGAGCCGGTATCTGCTTTGGGTTGGAGGGGGAGAGACAAGCTTGCAGGCTAGAGCCCCATGCAGGCTCTCTTAGCAGGAGGACTTAGGTCCAGTGTGTAGGTACCTCGGTTGTGGCTTGGGACCATTATGGGACAGTGTCAGGGCCATGGGTTGGTTTCATCAGGGGTATGGAGACTTAGGTGTTAGGTTAAGGAATCTTGTTGGGAAAATGGCATGGATGTGGAGGGAGCATGGGATAATGCAGGTCAGTGTGTGGGGGAGGGACAGGTCAAGAGAAAAGGATCTTCTCTGGGTACAAGGCTAGGCTGGGCTGCTGGCCTGGACCCCAGCTAGTATAGATTCCCAAGCCACAGCCCTGGTAGTGTAGAGGGTCTGCAGGTGCTGCAGGGCAGAGGGAGTGTGGCTGCTGCTGGCCTGTCTTCCCCATCGGTCCCCCATTGTCCCTTGATGTGGCACCGCACCCTCCTAGAGCTAGTACACTGGTGAGGCTGGCCTCCTTCCTGCCTGGGTTTGGCTGAGGGGGGGGGGAGAGTGGTGCAGTGAGCTGGCTGACCAGCAGGCTTTGGGAGAAGTTGGCTTTGCCCTCAGGGCTTATACACTCTGTGTGTGTGTGTGTGTGTGTGTGTGTGTGTGTGTGTGTGTGTTTGGAGGCTGCACCGTAGTGCCATGGCGACGGCCCTATAAACCCGCCCCCATTTGCTGCTCCTTGGCTGCCTGCCTGCCGGCTGGCCAGCACCTCCCACCTCGAGATCCCCCACCTCCACCCTATTTATAATCAGTTCCTGGGCTGCAGTGCCTGAAGGGAATGGGTGTGTCAGCTTGTGGGAAGCATGTCTGGGTGGGGGGGTCAGTGGGGTGTTAGGTAATGTGGGGCCCAGGGATCTAAGGAGGGACCCTCAGTGGGGGACAGGGGTGGTGATGGGTGTGGCTGGATCTTTTCTTCTTCCTCTCCTTGGGAACCCTGGCTCTCCCCACCACCCCCTGCAATGGTGTTCTCCCCCATCTCTGCAGCTAGCTCCCGACCTGGTACTGGGCACTTGGGTTGCCCAGGGTGGGAGTCTGTGGGTGGCTGGGACTGGGTGACTTTGATTTCCTGCAGCAGCCGGGAGTTGCCTGGCCTGGGACAGCTGGCCTGGGCTGCAGAGAGGAGAGGCCCCATCAGAGCCACACCTTGTGGGAAGCCCTGCTCAACATGCCCTGGGCTACACTAATTGAGCCTGGAAGGGGAAGTGTTCAGTCCAGTGGCCACTGCCTCTAGGCCCAGCCTCTGGAAGTGGGGGTTCTGGCCCTTTACCCATCTGATGAACAGCAGCAGGGGTGCCTGCAGCCTGCCTATCCATGTGCTTTGGCAGCTGCCTTCTGCTGCCCCCTTGGACTTCTGATCACCACGGCCTGGCTTCTTCACATGTCCTCTCTCCGGCCTGAGTGCCCCCTATTCAGCTCCGTGTAAAGCTGTGATGCCCTGGAGTCCACATCTCTGGTGGGCTACCTGGACTGAGGACCTCCACTTAATCTGCCACCTTTTTTTCTTCAAATTCTTGGTCTGTATCTACCAACCACCACCACCACCCCCACCCCCACCCGACTTAGGAATTTTGAGGGAAGTGTTTAGAAACTGATGTAATTTCTGACATTGGAGTCGTGGGGCCTGGGAGGGGAAAGGGGCAGCTGTGGGGCTGGCTGCTGCCTTGAGGTATCCCGCACTCTGCGAGGGGCCCTGTTGGCCATGGGTGGGAGGGACCGCCCATGCTGCTGAGTCAGAGGGGGCTGGCCCAGCGTCCTGAGGGCGGGCGGGCAGGAGGCTAGCATAGGCGGTTGGGCAGGCAGCAGTGCCGGTTGGAATCACCAGAGCCAGGGAGCCAGGCCCCGCGAGCCACGCAGTCCCAGAACCCGCGCCCTTGTGCTTAGCGCTTGAGCCTGCCTGCCCTGTGGCCAGCCCTGCTGCCCAGAGTGCTGAGGAAGCCTGCCCCAGCCTCCTTGCTGTGCCCCTCGCCTGCCTACCTCTCCTGTGGGCCCACCCGGTTTCCTGGCAGCCATGGTGGCTGGCATGCTCCTGCCGCTGGACCAGCTGCGGGCCATCTACGAGGTGCTCTTCCGCGAGGGTGTGATGGTGGCCAAGAAGGACCGGCGGCCTCGCAGCCTGCACCCCCATGTGTCTGGTGTCACCAACCTGCAGGTCATGCGCGCCATGGCTTCCCTGCGGTCCCGGGGCCTGGTACGGGAGACTTTTGCCTGGCGTCACTTTTACTGGTACCTCACCAATGAGGGCATCGCCCACCTGCGCCAGTACCTGCATCTGCCGCCAGAGATTGTGCCTGCTTCTCTGCAGCGTGTGCGCCGCCCTGTTGCCATGGTGATGCCTGCACGCCGCAGCCCCTATGTGCAAGCCGTGCAGGGTCCCCTGGGTTCCCCGCCCAAGCGGGGACTGCTGGCTGACGACCCTCCCCGTGAGGAGCAGCGGGTGTACCGCCGAAAGGAGCCTGAGGAGGGGGCACCCGAGACCCCTGTGGTGCCAGCTACCACCCTGGGGACCCAGGCCAGGCCAGGCCTGGAGCCTGCCCCAGCCACAGGTCAGCTGCATCCCGGCCCCAGCTCATGAGAGGCAGAAAGGGGGGATTCTGGCTCTTGGGACACCCCAGCCGAGTCCTGGTGGGCTGGGGCAGGCAGCACGTGCATAGGCGCTTTGCTCACCCAGCAGGTGGCACTCTGTCTGCCTGAGAGCTGGGTGGGCTGGTCCCTGGACCCCTGTGGCTCCTCCTCCTGGGTTGAGGACTTTGGGTGGGTGAGCTGAGGAGGAGCCTGTGGGCTGATGCCAGCCCATCCCCAGGCGCACCTTAGGGCTGGCGCACCCTAGGGCTGGTTGAAGGGCCTGAGGAGCCTGAGTGGAGGTGGAAGGGACAGCTGCTTAGTTCAGCCCAGCCCCTCTCCCAGCCCTGCCTTCCCCATTGCTTCCTGTCAATCTCCCTGTCCAGTGGCCTTTCTGCGTGAAGGCCCCTTTGCACAGAGGTAGGGGCATGCAGATGAGGTGCTGGCACAGGACAGTGTGGCCCGGGCAAACCACTCCACCTCCCTGAGCCTGTAGTGGGGTGACGCCTGCCCCAGGTATTGGTGTGTCTCAGGCCACATGGAACATTGTGCATCACCAGCAACTGGGCGCTTGACCAACCTGGGTGGGATGAGGAGGAGAGCAGACCTCGGTGGGTACTGGCCCACTCTGGTAGTTCTCTTCCAGGTGTAACCAGGTCCCGTAATCCCAGGGGCCCCAGAAACCCTCTCTGCCCTTTCTCTGTGGCCTACCACTATACCCGTGCCAGCAGGACCCAGCTGGGCAGGCGTGTCAATATGCAGCCTAAAGCTCTCTCATGCACTCCTGGAGCACAGTGCCCTCAGGGCAGCCCAGGTTCCCCAGCACAAGGCAGGCTTGGTTCCTAATCCTCTTCTGTGGCTTCCCACTGGGAAAAGAACTGCTCTCTAAGGGATGGGAGAGAGGCCTGGGCTGAGGCTAGAGTGCCGGTAGGGGTCAGCCAGGGGAGTGGGGTGAGGGGACTCAGGTCCAGGTCCCAGATGGGTGGGGCACAGCTGCTTATATAGGGTGCTGAGTGGGATCTCCAGTTCTGGCCAACTTGGTTAGGGTTAGACCCATTAGGACCTTGCTGTGGGAGCCCATCTGGGAGGGTTGGTGAGGTCAGTGGTGGAGGGCAACTTCTGGCTCTCCTAATAGCCTCGGGCAAGTGGTGTGGCCTCTCTAGCTCCTCTGTAAGTGAAGTGACAGTGTTTCCCAGAAGGAACCATGAGACAAAGATCACTTAGCTGGGCACTTGGTCAAGGCCCTGATCCCCACTGGTGTCCCCTGCCCCGGTGTTCCTGCCCACCCTCAGACACTTAACAGACCAGCCCTCCCCACTCTTGGTCCCTGAGTGTGGAGAGAGCCCCTCCCCTTTTCTCTCCTTCCTAGTCCATGGCCAGGCAAGGCCAGCTGGGTAGCAGTTGGTAGCAAGGCCAGGAAAGGGGGTCTGGGTGTGGCCATAGCAGGGAGAGCAGAGGGCACCCCCATCCCTGGGAGGTGACTCAGTCTTCCCAGCCACAGCCACCAGTGGCAGCTCAGAGTTTCCAACAGGAAATGAGCTCCAGCCCCAGGCTGAGTCAGGGCGGGCAGGCGGGACCCCTTTGTCCCCTCATCCTTGCAGGCTGGGTTCTGGGTGTGGCTTAGGGCCAGGCTGGGCCCCAGACCACATCATTGGCAGGGGTCATTATAGCTCAACACACAGGCTGGAAAAGTTCTGAAGACACCAAAACCATTGACTTCTAAGAGTTTTAAAAGTGACCAAGTGATGAACTATACAGACTCTGTCCTCACCCCTGATGGCCCCTCCAAGGCAGAAGGGCTGGCAGAGGTCAAGGTCAGAAGTTTGTGGGACAACTGCACTGGTCACCAAAACAGCCCAGTTAGGTAGGTTGCCTGTGTCCATCAGGGATGGGTTTGGTATGTGAATTTCATTTATGTTTCAAATAGTAATGCTTTTCCTGGTTCAAAGTTCAGAATGGACTGAGAATTGTGTGGAGAAAAGATGCCCACTGAACTTTGCCAGAGACATTTTCCACTTAGCAGGGAACCCTTTGTGGACTGCAGAGGACATATTTAGGCCCTGACTTCCCTGTGTGACCCTCTGGCCCCCCGTTGTGAAGGAGACAGGGAGGTAGGCACGGATGGTCACAGAGCTGCCCTGCTCTTCTTCACAGCACACTGTTTGGAGGTGGGACCTGTAGATCCAGCCAGCTTTTTGTGACGATCACTAGCTTTGCAAGTGGGTGGCTGTAGACCTCTGGCAGGTTTTAATGCCGTTATGGTGGGATTAGATTTACATTTTGTCCTGTTCTGTGGCAGCTAGGTGTAAAGGGGTGTAGGGGGGAAGCTGAGCAGAGATAGGAGGTGTCACCCTGGCCCAGGCCAGGACCACAGTGCCTGGGACTGAGCTGGTTGTGGTGTCTCACAGAGGAAGGGGCCAGCTTTGGGAGCTGGTGGGACATAGGTGCTTCGGAGTAGGGCTGGGGGTTTGTTGAGGCTGTGCGTCCATGTGGCTCATGGAATGCCACTGGGCACGTGGGTGCATGGAATGTGGGTGGGTTGGATGGCATGGCTGGGCTGGTGGGACCTGCAGAGGGAAGGGGATGCTGGGGGGTGCTGGGCAGGGCCTGCCCAGTAGAGAAGACCAGTTTTGGAGGGGGGATGCTGAGGCCTCAGGGATTGCAGGCAGGCAGGTCCCTTGCACCCCCAGGCTAGTCTGCCTGGGCTGGTCAGACCTGTCTGTCTACACTGGGCTCCTGCTCCCTCATTGAAAGGATGGTCATGAGGAGGAGCCGCCAGTGCTGGGCGGGGGAGGCCAGGGTATGAGTGAGCCCTCCCTTTGCCTCCCACCCTTTCCCTCCTTCCTGCCTTGCCTTCCTCTCTGCTACACTGAACGGCCTGGCCCATGCTGGGCAACCATGGCCAACTACAGCATGGAAGAGCTGATTCAGCTGGGCCAAGGTAGGACTAGGCAGGACGGGGGTTGCAGGGCCAGGGGCTGTGGGAGGAGAGAGGAAGGGACCTCCGTGGGGCTAGCACTCTGTTAGCCATGTAGGATCCCTGGTGGGGTGGCCACATGCAGATCTGTCTCTGCCTGGGACCCACAGACACCAGAGCCTGTGGATGTAGGGACAGGCATGGTTCCTCAGAGCTGCCCCAGCGCTGTGTTGTGTGGGTGTCCTGAAAGCCCAGGTCTCTGAGGCCGCCTACTCCTGCCTCTGGAAGACAGGTCTCATGGGTCTGTTAGCCCACAGGCTCCTCTGAGGCCCCCTACAGCCAGGTTCGGGGAAAGAACCAAAGACCCTGCCTACTGCTGGCCAGCTGCTGCCCTGGCTCAGTCAGCCCCTGCTGGCTTGCCTTTGGGGCAGTGGGTGTCCTCCTCTCCTTGTGGTGGCCTGAGCCAACCTAGCACCTGGCTGCCCAGAGCTGGCCACCATCTGAAATGATGATCTGAAGCATGGGGCTACAGGGCAGGTAGCTCCGATGGGCCTGGCCCTTGTGACCCTATCCCATTTGTGGCTTGCTGCCCACAGAGGCTGGGCAGCCCTTGCACCTCGTGGGGATCCTGCCTGTTCCTCCTTTTACTGGGCCTGAGGTCTTCACCTGTGTAATGCTCCACAGGGCTCACTCAGGGATCCAGTATAACTGCCCAAGGAAGTGCCCCAAATAGTATGTCCCATGTCTGTCTGCTGGCCCCAAAGGGGTCCAGCCTAGCAGTCCTGGCTTCTGGGAGGAGAAGGCAGGATGTGCCCCCACATCCTGTTTCCCCAGGTGCATGGGGACCCAGCTCAGCACAGGATGTGCCGGCCTGCCTGCTGAGGCCCTCCACCCTCAGGCCTTCCACGGACCTGGGCTGCCGGCTTCTGGGTGGAGCCAGGACAATCTCCCTCTCTGGCTCAGCCCACTCAGGACACCAGGGGTGGGAGGAGCAGCCCTGTGCTGTGGGGCAGGCTCTTGCTTTCGCGGTGGCCCTGGGGCCCTGACTCTGCGCTCTGGGTCTTTAGCCAGTAGCATGACCTTGGGGATGCTATCCTGTCCACCCTGGGGCCAGGTTTCATATTGAGTGACCTGCACTGGGACCTCTGGGAGAGAGGATGGTGGTACCCCTTGTCCCAAGTGCCATTTGTGAGAGTACTCCCACCGTGGACAGGGGACAGGCCAAATGCCATTCTCCTTCACAGGACAGGAGCCCGAGGCCCTTACACTTTGCTCCCTGTGGTTGGAATCGCCAGTGGGTGCCTGGGGGTGTGGGGTGGAGCCACCCAGCCTGATCCAACTCCAGGAGACTGTGGAACCTGGGTGCCCTCACTCTGCACGTCATGTTCTAAGTCTGGGCCAGTGACGGGCCTGCTCACCCTCTTCTGATATTTATATCCCCCCTGGGCCCCTGCCCATGGCTCCCCTCCCCCACGTGCTGCTGCTGACAGCTGCTCCGCTGCACCCTCCTCCCACCCGCCACCGCCGCTGCCTGTTCGCCTGCCTCCGCAGGGCTGTGACCCCCACACCCCTTGTCCACTCCCTGTTGGCCCTGTGGGCTCCTGTTGCTGTCCCCAATGAAGATCGTGCCTGGTAGGTGGGGCAGCCCTTGAGACCCCAGCAGGGGTCAGGGGACAAAGGGCTGGGGCACCAGGGGCTGGAGGCCAGAACCTCCCCCAGCCCTCCTCAGACTTTGTCTAAGGTCCCACATGGAGGGGGGGAACTTGTGAGGCAGGCGCATGTCTTTGAGTGTGGTGGGATCAGCTGCTAGCCTGGGGTGGGGGTACCAGGGCACTGGTGTTGCCTGGCAGCTATCCCCAGAGGGCAGTCTTGGAGGTAGAATGGGGTGCTTGGGCCCTTCTTCTGGTAGGGTCATCTGGGGGGAGGCTGGACGGGAGGATCTGTGCTGAGGCCACCAGGCAGAGCTGGGGGGCTGCGGCCCTGTGTCCTGTAGGCCCCTCCTCCTGGCGGGTGTGGCCGTGGGTAGGCAGGGGTTAAGGCTGTAGCTAACCTTGAGCTTGCAGCTCTGCGCAGGGACAGCTGAGCCGGGCCGCGGTCGGGAGGGAGGGTGGGGAGGTCCTGGGCGGGTGGAAGGGAGGAGGCAAGGAGGGCGGGCGAGAGCCCAGTTGGTGCGGTGGCCAGTTTTCCTGGCCCCTAAGCTGCTGCAGCTGAAAGCCGTCCTGCAGTCAGGGCAGACTCTGGTCCCTGGGGGCTCCCCCCACACCCTCCACACAGAGAAGGGGCTGTCCAGCCTCGGAGTAGCCGGCTCCTGGCGCATGAAGGGCAACGCTGGCGGCTCCGGGTGGTGGTCATGGAGCCGTCGGGCAGCCTGTTTCCCTCCCTGGTGGTTGTGGGCCATGTTGTCACCCTGGCCGCCGTGTGGCACTGGTGCAGGGGGCGTCAGCAGGCACAGGACAAGCAAGGTAAGCACGGCTTGCAGCTACCACCTCAGCCACTGTCACTGGCCACCGCCCCTGCCTGGGAGCTGAGGGCGGGGCAGAGGCAGAAGGGCCGCCTCCCTTTCACCCCTCCTGTTTCCTTGCACCACCCTCTTCCTGTCCCTCAGCTAAACGCCGGGGGGCAAGTGTTCGGGAAAGCCTCCTGCCCCCACCCTGCCTTGAAGACCCTGACTGCTTTTCGGGGCGGGGCTCTTCGTCTGTGCCTGACCTAGAGCCTGTTCTGGGCAGGGTGGAAGGGGAGGCCAGGGATGGACTCCGCATTGGAAGCCTGGGTGGTGCAGGAGCCTCCCCTTCTGAAGGGAGGTCCCTCTCAGCTGCAGCAGCAGGGACAGGTGAGCCCAGGTGGCTGTCCTGGGCAGGACTGGGGGGGGTATCGTGTGCAGCTGCACAGAGGGCAGGCAGGTGTGTGTACCCTCAGGTACAGCTAGGCAGGCAGCTAGACTTGTGCTCTGCCCTCCCAGCTCAAAGTCACCAGCTCCTGGGTCATTGCCCTGCAGAGGACAGGGTGGGGCTCCGGAGATAGGGCAGTTCTACAGCTGGGCTTCTGGCCAGAGGGACTGCCCTAGTGGGGACATCAGCTGCACCTAAGACGGGGACTTGCCTGCAGGGGAGGGGCTATGGGGGACACTGGCCAGGGCTGCCCCCTAGTGGGCCTGCCCAGTCATCACCTCCTGTGCTGGATCCCCTGGACTCTGGACTGCCAGGCGTGGCCTGGGAGCTTGGGAGCAGCTGGTGACTCAGTGGCAGGGATGGGAAGTCACTAAAACACATGGGCCAAGGGCTGAGGCCTTCCTCCCCCTCACATTGTTCTGTTTGAGGACCAGGCACTGTTCTTCTCTTCATCAGCCCACCTCTGCCCCTGCTCTATGTGGGGAAAGGGGTCCGCTACAGCCACCCTCACTGCCCCCACCTGGTGGTGCCAGGCTTTGAGGCCTGGCTCTGTTCTTGGCTGTTTTCTGCTCACTGCACCATCCCCCACCTTCCTCCCACATCCTCAGACGTCAGTCCTGGGGAGTTTCCCTGTGTGCGTGTCCCCCGGAGCTCCCCTCCCAGGGAGCCTGGGCCCTAGCAACCCCCAGGCTGCTTTGTCCCGGGACAGCCTCCTGCACCTCTCTAAAGCTGAGTGGGGATCCTCTCTGGGGCTAGGGCAGGGCTTCCTGGTCTGTGTTGGGCGGGGCAGCCTGTGTCTGGGGCAGGTTCTTCGGAGCTGGGCTTCCCTCCCGCCGTGGTGGGCGGGGGATGTGGAGAGCTGACTGGCAGCTTTGTGGCCTCAGCCAAGTTGCTCAGGCTGGAGGCAGAGCCACTTTTGCTCTTCTAAGTGACTTTGGCCACCCTGCCAGTGTCTGTGGCAAGGATGTGGGGGGTGGGCGGCGCCTTCACCTTGCACAGAGAGGTCCTGCTGGAGCGGCCAGGCTGGCTGGATGGGGGCTGCGAGCGGGCCCGCAGGGGCTACCTCTACCAGCAGCTGTGCTGCATAGGTGGGTGCAGCCTTGGGTTTGTGGCACTGGATGGGCTCTGGCTCTCACCTGGGAGGGATGGGTCTCTGCTGGGAACTGCTGCCTGGACTAGGATAGGGGTGGTGCCTGGCCCAGGTGCAGCCCCGCCTCCACCTCCAGCCCGGAAGCACCTGGGGAGTGAGGCCTGGTTATATGGCCCACCAGTGTGTCTCTTGAGGAGGAGGAAGCCCGGTGCCCCTCCCCCAACTGCTCCGTGCCAACCTAGGCTTTGGCCTTGGTCTCTAGCCAGGCGTTTGTAGGACACGAGGGAATCCAACCGGATTTCGTCCTAGTCTTGGGCGTTTCCCTCCCAGGGCCACCTTCACTCACTGTGGGCCTCCAGCTTTAGTTTACATATCTATAAAAAGGTGGGGGTGAGGGGTGGGTAGCGCGGCACCTGTGGCTCAAAGGAAGAGGGCGCCGGCCCCATATACCAGAGGTGGTGGGTTCAAACCCAGCCATGGCCAAAAACTGCAAAAGAAAAAAAAAAAGTAGAGAAGGATGCTTCTCCTCAGAGGTCTATTGGCAGCTGCCTGGACAGAATGGGAGTCAGATTGCAGGAGCAGCAGTGCTTGGGGGGGGGGGGGGGGGGGGAGGGTTGGGGGGGGACCTGGGGGGAGGCCCGGCCATTGGTGCCGCCGGCTGGTTGGTGGGGGCCTGGG